>PVKP010054553.1:0-11439 GCA_004027715.1 Plecturocebus donacophilus
CCTACCACCCCATATCCACAAAACGTATATTTTTTTCAATATTATATCATACCTATTCTAAAAGTGATCACATAATAGGAAAAAAATCACTTTAGTTTGCATAAGCATTTCACAGATTTAAATGAAATCCTGAGCAATAGAGCAAGATTCTCGTTCTCTCTCCCTCTTTCTCTTTCTTCCTTTTTTCTCTTTTATTCTAAAAAAAAAAAAGAAAAAAAAAGAGTGAAAAGAAATGAACAAAGCCTCCAAGAAATACGGAATTATGTGAAAAGATCTAATCAATGTTTGATCAGTGGAACTGAATGTGACAGGGAGAATTAATCCAAGCTGGAAAACACCCTTCAGGATGTTATACAAGAGATATTATGGCCTAGCAAGGCAGGCCAACATTCAAATCCAGGAAATACAGAGAACACCACAAAGATATTCCTGAAGAACAACAACCCCAAGGCACATAATTGTCAGATTCACCAGGGTTGAAATGCAGGAAAAAGTGCTAAGGGCAGCCAGAGAGAAAGGTTGGGTTACCCACAAAGGGAAGCCCATCAAACTCACAGCAGATCTCTCAGCAGAAATCCTACGAGCCAGAAGAGAGTGGGGGCCAATATTCAACATCCTTTAAAACAAACTTTCAACCCAGAATTTCATACCCAGCTAAACTAAGCTTCATAAGTGAAGGAGAAATAAAATCCTTTATGAACAAGCAATTGCTGAGAGATTTCATCACCACCAGGCCTGCCTTACGTGAGCTCCTGAAGGAAGCACTAAACATAGAAAGGAACAACCAGTACTAGCCATTGCAAAAACCTACTAAATGGTAAAAACCATCAACACAACTAAGAAACTGCATCAACTGACAGGAAAAACATCCAGCTAATATCAAAATGGTATGATCAAATTCACACATAACAATATTAAGCTTAAATATAAACAGGCTAAATGCCCCAATCAAAAGACACAGACTGGCAAATCGGATAAAAAGTCCAGACTCATCAGTGTGCTGTATTCAGGAGATCCATCTCATGTGCAAAGACATACATACACTCAAAATAAAGGGATGGAGGAAGATTTACCAAGCAAATGGAGAGCAACAAAAAACAGGGGTTGCAATCCTAGTCTCTGATAAAACGGACATTAAATCAACAAAGATCAAAAAAGACAAGGGCATTACATAATAGGAAAGGGATCAATGCAACAATAAGAGCTAACTATCCTAAATATATATGCACCCAATGCAGGAGCACCCAGACATAAAGCAAGTTCTTAACGACCTACAAAGAGACTTAGACCCCCACACAATAATAGTGGGAGACTTTAACACTCCACTGTTAATGTTAGACAGATCAATAAGTTAGAAAATTAACAAAGATATCCAGGACTCGAACTCAGATCTGGACTAAGCAGACCTAATAGACATCTACAGAACTCTGCACTCCAAATTAACAGAATATACATCCTTCTTAGCACCACATCACGTTTACTCTAAAATTTACCACATAATTTGAAGTAAAACACCCCTCAGTAAATGCAAAAGAATAGAAATCATACTGACCAGTCTCTCAGATCACAGTGCAATCAAATTAGAACTCAGAATTAAGAAACTCACTCAAAACCACACAACTACATGGAAACTGAACAACCTGCTCCTAAATGACCACTGAATAAATAATGAAATGAAGGCAGAAATAAAGATGTTCTTTGAAACCAATGATAATGAAGATACAACATACCAGAATCTCTGGGATACATTTAAAGCAATATTTAGAGGGAAATTTATAGCACTAAATGCCCACATGAGAAGCTAGGAAAGATCTAAAATTGACACCCTATCATCACAATTAAAAGAACTAGAGGAGCAAGATCAAACAAATTCAAAAGCTAGCAAAAGACAAGAAATAACTAAGGTCAGAGCAGAACTGAAGGAGATAGAGATACAAAAAACCCTTCAAAAAATCAATCAATAAAACCAGAGCCGGTTTTTTGAAAACATCAACAAAATAGATAGACCACTAGCCAGACTAATAAAAAAGAAAAGAGAGAAGGCTCAAAGAAATGCAATAAAAAATGATAAAGGGGATATCATCACTGATTCCACAAAAATACAAGCTACCATCAGAGATTACTACAAACAACTCTATGCACATAAACCAGTAAACCTGGAAGAAATGGATAAATTCCTGGACACTTACACCCTCCTAAGACTAAACCAGAAAGAAGTTGAATCCCTGAATAGACCAATAACAAGGTCTGAAGTTGACGCAGTAATTAATAGCCTACCAACTAAAAAAGTCCAGGTCCAGATGAGTTCACAGCCGAATTCTACCAGATGTACAAAGAGGAGCTGGTACCATGCCTTCTGAAACTATTTCAAACTATACAAAAAGAGGGAATCCTCCCCAACTAATTTTATGAGACCAACATCATCTGATACCAACACCTGGCAGAGACACAACTGAAAAAGAAAAATTTCAGGCCAAAATCCATGATGAATCTCAATGCGAAATCTTCAAAAAAATACTGGCAAACTGATTGCAACAGCACATCAAAAAACTTATCCATAACAATCAAGTAGGCTTCATCCCAGGGATACAAGGCTAGTTCAACATACGCACAAAGAATTCATCACATAAACAGAACCAAAGACAAAAAGTACATGATTATGTCAATAGATGCAGAGAATGCCTTTGACAAAATTCAACAGCCTTTATGCTAAAAATTCTCAAAAATCTAGGTATCTATGGAATATATCTCAAAATAATAAAGCTACTTATTACAAACTCACAGCCAATATCATAATGAATGGGCAAACCTGGAAGCTTTCCCTTTGAAAATTTGCACTAGGAAAGGGTGCCCTCTCTCACCACTCCTATTCAACATAGTACTGTGAGTTCTACCCAGAGCAATCAGTCAAGGAAAATAAATAAATGGTATTCAACTGGGAAAAAAGAAAGTCAAATTGTCTATATTTGGAGACAACATGATTATATATTTAACAGACCCCACTGTCTCAGCCCAAAGTCTCCTTAAGATGATAAGCAACTTTGGCCAAGTCTCAGGATACAATATCAATGTGCAGAAATCACAAGGCTTCCTATACACCAATAACAGACTAACAGAGAGCCAAATCATGAGCAGACTTCCATTCACAATTGTCACAAAGAGAATAAAATACCTAGGAAAACAACTAACAAAGAACGTGAAGAATCTCTTCAAGGAGAACTACAAACCACACTGCTCAAGGAAATAAGAGAGGATGCAAACAGATGGAAAAACATTCCATGCTCATGGTTAGGAAGAATCAATATCATGAAAATGGTTACACTGCCCAAAGTAATTTATAGATTCAAGGCTAAACCATTAAGCTACCATTGACCTTCTTCACAGACCTGGAAAAGAAAAACACCTTAAACTTCATATGGAACCAAAAAAGAGCCCACATAGCTAAGACAATCATAAACAAAAAGAACAAAGCTGGAGGCATCACACTACCTGACTTCAAACTATATTCAATGCTACGGTAATCAAAATGCCACACATCTACAACCATCTGATGTTTGACAAACCTGACAAAAACAAGCAATGGGGAAATGATTCCCTGTTTAATAAATGGTGTTGGCAAAACTGGCTAACCATCTGCAGAAAGCTGAAACTGCACCCCTTCCTTACACCTTATACAAAAACTAACTCCAGATGGATTAAGGATTTAAACATAAGACCTAACACCATAAAAACCCTAGAAGAAAACCTAGGCAATACCATCCAGGACATAGGCATGGGCAAGGACTTCATGACTAAAACACCAAAAGCAATGGCAACAAAAGCCAAAATAGACAAATGGGATCTAACTCAAGAGATTCTGCACAGCAAAAGAAACAATCATTAGAGTAAACCAGCAACCAAAAGAATGAGAAAAAATTTTTGCAAGCCACTCATCTGACAAAAGTTAATATCCAGAATCTACAAAGAACTGAAACAAATTTACATAAAATAAAAGTAAAACAACTCCATTAAAAAGTGGGTGAAGGATATGAACAGACACTTTTCAAAAGAAGACATTCAAGTGGCCAACAAACATATGAAAAAATGCTCATCATCACTGGTCATTAGAGAAATGCAAATCAAAAGCACATTCAGATACCATCTCACACCAGTTAGAATGGTGATCATTAAAAGAATCTGGAGACAACAGATGCTGGAGAGGATGTGGAGTAATAGGAACACTTTTACACTGTTGGTGGGAGTGTAAATTAGTTCAACCATTGTGGAAGTTCAACCAGTGTGGCAATTCCTCAAAGATCTAGAAATAGAAATACTATTTGACCCAGCAATCCCATTACTGGGTATATACTCAAAGAATTATAAATCCTTCTATCATAAAGACACATACATATATGTTCATTATGGCACTGTTTACAATAGCAAAGACTTGGAACCTACCAAACGCCCATCAATGATAGACTGGATAAAGAAAATGTGGCACATATATACCATGGAATACTATGCAGTCATAAAAACAGATGAGTTCACGTCCTTTTAGGGGCATGGATGAATCTGGAAACCATCATCCTCAGCAAATTGACATAAGAACAGAAAACCAAACACCACATGTTCTCACTGATAAGTGGATGTTGAACAATGAGAACACATGGACACAGGGAAGGGAACATCACAAACTGGGGTCTGTTGGGGGGTGGGGGGCTAGGGGATGGATAGCAGGGGTGGGGAGATTGGGGAGGGATAACATCAGTAGAAGTATCTAACATAGGTGACGAGGAGATGGAGGCAGCCGACCACCATGGCATGTGTGTACCTATGTAGCAATCCTGCAGGGTCTGCACATGTATTCCAGAACATAAAGTATAATAATAAAAACAAAAAAGAAAGCTTAAAGGACTATGGATGAAACTTAAATTGTGTCTGATTTCTAGCTACATCAGCTTTTGTGACTAAAGAGGTAAGAGGTTATCTTAGTACAATACTGTAGCTTCCTGGCCTTCTGTGCATTTCTTGAGTCAAGAATTTAAAACCCGATCAAGACATGTTTTCTTTCCTTCACCTCTCTAATTCAGTCAAAAGTTGCTGGCTCATCCCACAGTACTTGTATTCCTTGTTCCTATGATAATGCTCTCCTGCAACAGCCCCTTGGTTCACCAATGCTTTGTCTTTAATGGGCACTCATTCCAGATGACTATTAACATAATTAAAATAACTCATTAGCCACCTCATTCCAGGGACTTTTAGTGTATTATTTTCTCATGAGAAACAACTGAATACTGCTGCTAGAAAACATGCCCAGTACCAAACACTGAATCAGTTAGGTTTTGGTAAAGAATGTAAAACCCACTTTAAATAGCATTAAAGAGAGACTAATTTAACGTAAGTATTAGATATTTACAAACTTTTCAGAAAGAATGAAATCTAGCCTGAGTTTCACACTGTCTACTACAACCCATTTTAAGAACATGTTCTCCAACCTCCAGTTGCATATTTTAACATTTCCAAATTGCGATACATCACTTTTTGAAAGGTTCTTATTAAATTGATAATGTCTTAGAGTTATGGAAATGTACCATTTATCATCTAGTCATCACTTAATTTTCCTTCTCTTCTCAGCAAGGCTGTCTTAAGCAGCATTCACCTGAATTTCTCTAGTAACCATTTCAGTTAACTTCATCCTATCCACTGTCCTAACACCCTTAGTCTTTATATGATCTCTTTTCTTGGCCTGTGCCCTTTTAGCCTTTTTCATACTATTTTCCATATTTATATGAAGGTAGAAATTGATTAATTATTCTTTAAAATTCACCATATCAAGGAGAATTTCAATTTTGGATGAAATCCTAATGTTAAATTTTAATCTTTTGATATCAGGTGACCTTTGTTCACCTCTAAAATCACATGTTATGAAAGGTTCACGTCTCTAGGTACACACAAAGAAGCCATGTAAAACTTGTTATATTATGCTTTAGGATTGTCAATTACATTATGAACTTTTGATGTAGATGTTGCTGCTATTATTTTCAATGCCTGTTTCAAAGAAATAAAAGACAAAGACAATACGGAATATAGACCTAAAACCTTATTTATTAAAAGGATTAACTAGGTAGGGGATATGAATGGGGAAAATGCACATAGAGAGGAAGAGCTGTTAAGATGTGTGACTTTGATCATAATGTTCCTTATTTGGAAACCTTCAATGGATGTCATTATTTTTGATATTTTGGAAGGAACATGAATTTGTAGACAGAAAAGCCATGCTTAAATTCTAAAACTCACTGCAAGTGGGCCATGAAATTCCTCAAACCTTCAACCTGATCTTTAGTAAAAATGGTAATAGAAATATCCAATTCTAAAAGTTGTTATTAAGAGAAAATGTGATGACGCAATTATAGTGGTTGACAGTATGGCATCTAGTAAGCTCAAGAATGTAGAACGCCTGTGTTCTTCTAGACAGTTTATATTTCTAATAAGCACAACAATAGGTAGAGAAGAGGACACATAACTTTCCTGCTGATATGAGTAAGATACTTAATATTGGTTGAATTCTAAAAATGATGTGTATATTTCTTTGAAAAGCCTAATTTCACTCGGATATACTTTTTCTTTGTGCTTGCCCGGGATAAATTTAAATTCCACAAACAATTAAAAGAGATTAAAAAATAGAGAGACAATATTGCCTTGAAATTTGCATCTTGAAAATTTTTGTCATTAATGAACATTGTTTGTCATTAATGAATGGGGTGAAGCTCACATCCTTCAAATATCTGATACAGGGACATCGCCTTTCTTTGCAAATTTATATCATGAAAGAATGATTGGTAGAGCTTTCCTACTGTGCAACAAATTTGTTAAGTGGAACAGATTGAAAATATTATGGCATTTCCCACAGACATGAAGCATGTAAATCAGCTTGCAAATTCAATGGAATCACAAAGAGTCGTTTGAACACAACTCTGAGACTGAAGGTTAAAGGACAGAATGTTAAGTAAGTGATGAGTAGGAAGGAAGTGCCAGCTATGACTCAAGTAAATGATACATAAACTGTGACAAAGGATCGGGGCCAACAGGTCAGATATATTTAGTATGCATGTGTCTGTGGTGCCTGCAAACTGAGTCTGTAGGAGAGGATAAAACTAAATTATTTGATAGTCAATATTATTAGATTGGGGATTTGCATTAAAAATATTTGTGAAGTACATTGAACCAACCAATCAAACCAAAAATCTGAGGGAACTAATCATTTTCAGTAAATTTAGTTTGAGGATGGAGTAAGATGGGAATTAATTCTAGTTTTATCATCAAGTAAAAGAAATGCCCAGCCACTAGGTTTATCATTCTACTAAAACCAGATGCACGTGTCAGAGTCAGAGTTGTACTGATAGCAAAGGACCATGATACTTAATTCTAGGTCTCAAGAATGGAGGGTATGCATCCTGCCTAAATTCAGAAAGAAATGAATGAGAGTCTGCCTCTAGGAAGGCTGTACCTCTGATATAATGAGTGACAGAAAAGAGAAGAGCCAGAGGGACTGCTTTCATTCTAGGACAGTTGGCTACTGTGTGGATTCAAATTCTCAGCATCTTAATTTGAATGAATAGTGGAGGTCACTGAGTTGAACCTTCTTAAGTGCATGGCTTTCTTCAACAAAATCACCAATACATGGTAATTTGATTCTGTTTGGCTAACTACGGGAATAGAATCTCATTAATTTGTGAGGAAACCTGTTAATAATTACAGCTTGGTATTACTCAACCTCTTCTTTATAGATGACAATTCTACTTCAGTATAACTTTTATACAGTTTTCATATACACAGAAATGAACAAACATACACAAACACACACTTAAACTTGCCTTTTATCTACAGACCTTCAAATAGCTAGTTATAGTTTTATGTTCTAATTCTATATTAACCAGGCCAACACTATCAGAATTAGTGAAATTACGGTCTTTTTTTCCCAAGCAATGGCAACATAAAATATGTCCAGCAATTAATGCTGTGCTGGGCTTGCTACATATGATTCCTATAACTTGATTTTACCAAATAATGAAGCTGAAGCACAGAGAGGCCAGCAACCTGCCCAAAATCACACAACTGAATATTGGCAGCAGGATTTAATGCCAGCCTTCTATCTACAGACCAGTGCTCTTAGCTGCTTTATTTGGCTGACAAAAACAGGAAAAATAATTATTTTATTATTTTAACACTGAACTTTCCAAGAAACAAACTCAAAATTTAAAAAAAGAAAGAAAATGTGAGTGACAAGAGTCCATAATAAAGAAATGATTAGGGAAATATAACTAGTATATATAAAAATCAATAGACATGAATGTTATCAATGGGTCAGTATGGAATCTGAAAAGTTCAGTCAAACTCAGAAAGTACAGAATAAAATTTGGAGAAATATTAATCTAGGCAAAGGTTTAAAAAATTATTAAATTTTTACTTTTTATATAATTTATAGCTTTAGTAGCTTTGGAATCAACTTACCTTCAAGAAACAGGATGAAGAAACATTAAAATATTCAGCCTATGTAGAAATCTACCAAAACTGAAGTAAAAATTACATAGATCTTGTAAGTGTGATTAGCTTAATTAGCATTTGACTTTAACTTTCTGTAGCTTTCTCAAGGGCTTCGTCTTCTGAATTACAAATACACACACAAAATTCAGTTCTGCCAATGATGGCATCCATCTAGTAGTATTATAAATTCACAGAAAAAAATTCAATTCATGAGATACTGTGTAATGAGTCCAGGGTCTTCTGAAACTGCTACTGTTGAGAATTAGGATACCCTGAATACATGTTCTGTTAGATATCTTTACCATGTGCAGATACTTTAGAATTTACAATTAAGGTTTAATAATGGAATAAAATCTAGATGTTAATCTAACATAATTTTATATGCCAAGAAGATGATACTTTTGCTTTTAAATGTGCTTTCACATTTGTGAAAATCTCGTAAATAACTTTATATATAATTATCCCTCTATAGAATGAATGGTCTTTGGTTTCATAAAATATATGTAAAACAATTCTTATCGCAACCATAAATCCATGTTGTAGATTAAAAATCAGTTTTTAAAATGACAAAAAATAGAGTATATGCTATATTTTGCCCCTATGAATTATGTTATTCATCATCTCTTTCTTTTGACAGTTAATCACTAATCATTTTTGGTAAACACTTTTCCTGATGACTAAATTTCTCTCAAATTATAAAATAAATGTCTTTGGAAGCTACATTAATATTTTCAAGTAGTCACATCACTATTGATTAACAAAGCATTATCAACTTGCTACAATACACTCCCATCTGGTGATTGCAATCCACAATTGAGTATTTCTAAAATTTCATTAGAAACACAAGTACTCTAAAGCACCATCACAGGTTCCAAACACCAGAATTTTGTTCCTTCTCTTTTGCTTATTATTCTCCACCAAAATATTTCAGTGCATATGTGCTTACTAAGCCTTTTCAATTATGCTTTCACTCTAGTTCACACAAATGTCCTCTCTTCTCTATTCCCAATCCACTCTGATTCATTTCCATACTATTCTAATAGTTGTCATGTTTTTCTTGCCCAACTAGCCAACACCCTGTCCCAAAACTTCTAAGAAAAAGCTCCCTCTACCCTTGATTATTTTCAGAAATGGTATCGATAGTGAAAACTCTTAACTCTGCCAAAAAAGATTGCTTCCCAACATATCTACGTTTTTCTGAATGTGAAAAATTTTATAGTCTGTTACACTTGTCATTTCATCTTATTTCTATTTGGTTTGTCATTTAAATGTTTCTTAATGCTTTTTCTCATTTTTCCAATTTGTAATTATCAGTGAGTTCTATTTCTTTTTCATTCCCCTAAGTTTGAGTTGATGAGTATGCACATACATAAAGTCACCACAAATTTGTTTGTGCTTTAGTTTTCTTACCTTGAAGAGGGCAGCAATCATACCTATCTCACTCTGTTATTGTCAAGAATTAATGAGTCAATACACGTAAACTGTTAAAATAGTGCATGGCACATGATAAAGACTCAGTAAATGTTAGCTAGAACTTTGATTTTATTTGCTTTTCCAGTAATTTTGTGTGAGCGTGGTGTTGTTAGCTCTCTCATTTATTCTCTGTGTGCACAACCAATAGCACACATGGATTCACCAGTAAGTATAACAGATAATAAAATTACTAGCATTCTGAAAAATGTAGATTCATTGGGAAATAATCTTTTTGTCAAAGTGTATATTTTGCACAATCAATACTATCCTTACCATGAGTGGATTACTGGGGCTGGAGTGCTTGTCAATAAGATCTATTGGTTCCAATTATCCTGAATTCATGTTTAACCCAAACCATAAATCTGACTAGGGCTTTACTTTTGTCAACATAATAAACTGGGGACATAACTTAATCCCAAACAGAGTCTGGGCCAGTTTTTGTGTAGTGGAAATAACTAAAAGTAATTTCCAAGTTGCCTAATTAGAATAAGGGAAGAACTTTATTTTTTTCTTTTGGTAAAATGTACCCGGTTCATGTGGAAAGATGGAAACTAAAGGGATGATTAACGTTTCATAAAAATTGTCTACCACTTCCAGATGAGACAGAGCAATGGGACAAGATTTACCGAAATAACTAAACAATGGACAAATCATAGAAAACAATAGTTTCTTAAATGCCTGACATCAGGCAATTAAGAATAGTGAGCCCTGAGAGACAATACACAAGCCAGGTGATTCCTACCGTCCTCTTAGCAATGATATGCCCTGACTGTGAAAAAGTTTCCAGGATATAGCATTGGGAGAACAAACCCAGACAGAGCCTGGTAGGCTCCATTAGTTGAGACAGAGCTGAGAATCCAGGGAGTCCAAGCAACAAGGAAACGGGAAGAGATTTCCCTGTCGCCCTTTCAGGGCATGCTATGGGGGTGTGGCTCGCTTCCTTGGTGTCCTGCTATTCAGACTCCTAGTGGGAGCATGCAGGTAGGCAGGTCGTGGGCTCTGATCCCACAGCTGGAATTAGACCTTGTGCCTTATCGCAAGGTCGAAGGGCTTTCTGTATCCCGGGGTTATTGCCCTAATGTGCCAGAAAAATCAGATCACACGTGGCCTTAGAGAATGAGTGGAAGGTTTTACTGAGTGGTGGAAGTAGCTCTCAGCAGATGAATGCGGGAGGCAGAAGGGGACTGGAGTGGGAAGGTAGTCTTCCCATGGAGTCAGGCCTCTCAGCTGCCGGTCTCTCCTCCAACCACCCCTGGCCGAATTCCCCTCGACTTCCACGTCATTCTGCCATCAATGGCCTGCCGGCGTCTGTTGGTGTGTTCTGCCGCTGTGTTCCTCTGCCGGTGTGTCCCTCTGCCGGTGTGTCCCTCTGCCGGTGTGTCCCTCTGCCTGTGTGTCCCTCTGCCGGTGTGTCCCTCTGCCTGTGTGTCCCTCTGCCGGTGT
>PVKP010054554.1:0-11439 GCA_004027715.1 Plecturocebus donacophilus
CAGACCAAGAGCTGCTCCTCAAAGTGAGAGTAGTCATCTGAGAAGATGGCAGGACTTCACTCCAACATCCGAAGGGCCCGCCCTGTGACTCACATGGAGGGGCCTGCCGAAGGCTCCACACAGCATCCCCATGTGCCACTGACACCTCCAGCCACGCTGGATCTGCGGGGTCGCATGCCCACCTGGCAGAGCAGCTTGCACGGCAGCTGGGGCCCATTTCAGAGCCTTGTCTTGTTCTGGGCCCTACTCAAAACTAGCAGCTCTTTTAGTGGCTTGGTACCTGGGCTGGAGTAGCCGCTCAAGTCAGGAATACGTTGCCCCCAAATCCAAAGAGGCCCACTAGGCACTGTGCCGCTTTTTTGGTTGCAGGAGGGGCCAGAAGAACAACGCATCCTTCACTTTAGAAAGGCCACTAGGGCCATAGACATTTCGCTAAGGTAGAAGGCTCCTGAATTTTTGTTGGCTTTATTTCCAACCCTCTAACAGTGTCTTAGAAATAAGTCCAGAGTAGTTGCTCCTTCTTGCTCGCAAGGACCAATCAGCATTCCATCTATGTAATGGACAAGTGTGACATCTTCTGGAAGGGGAAAGCAATCAGGATCCTTCAGTTCACTTGTGAACTGAAGTGTGGCAGGTGGCTGGAGCATTGATACACCCTGAGGCAGGACAGTGCTGGTGTGCTGCTGGCCTTCCCACTTGAAAGCAAACTGCTTCTGGTGGGCTTTACTAACAGGGAGGGAGAAAAACATTTGCCAGATCGATGGCTGCATACCAGGTACCAGGAGATGTGTTGATTTGCTCAAGCAATGAAACCACATCTGGTCCAACAGCTGCAATTGCAGTCACCACCTGGTTAATCTTATGATAAACCACTGTCATTCTCCAAGATTTATCTGTTTTTAGCACATGCCAAATAGATGAGTTGAATGAGGTTGTGGGATGTGATGGGAATCACCACCCCTGCATCCTGCCTCTTTCACCCCACCCCACCATCTTTTTTTTTTTTTTGAGACAGGGTCTCATTCTGTCACCCAGGCTGGAGTGCAGTGGTGCCATCATAGCTCACTGCAGCCTTGAACTGCTGGGCTTAAGTGATCTGCCCACCTCAGCTTCCCGAGTAGCTGGGACCACAGGCAAATGCCACCCTGCCTGGCTGATTTTTTAATTTTTTGTTGGGGGTCTCACTCTGTTGCCTAGACTGGTCTTGAACTGGCCTCAAGAGATCGTTTTGCTTCAGCCTCCCAAAGTGCTGGAATTATAGGCATGAACCACCTTGCCCAGCCCCCAATTACCTTTTGATGGTGGCACTAATCTTTGCCATCCCTCCAGGAATCCAGCATTGCTTTTGGTTTACTATTTTGTCAGGCAGAGGTGTTCCTTGTGGGTTCCCCTTGGCCTTTCTCATCATAATAGCCTTACTCCACAGGTCAAGGAGCCAATGTAGGGATTCTGCCAGGTGCTAAGTATGTCTATTACAATAATCCATTCCATGACTGGGAAATAACCCCAGGATGAGTTTGGGGACCCACTGGGTCCACTGTGGGATGAACCTGAGCTAAAGCTCCATTGATCACCTGACCTCCATTAGCCCTCTGAGTTGTGGGCCACAGTGATGTTTTGGTCTCCTGCAATTAGTGTTACCTCAGAGCCAGTGTCTGTTGATCTCTGAAGGCCTGATGATCTCCTTTTCCTCCGTGCACAGTCATGGTGGTAAAAGGTTTTTGAGGAGCCATGATACTGGTTTCCATAGTGACTGCATCATTGTACATTCCCACCAGCAGCATGCAAGCATTCCAGTTTCTCCACACTCTCATAACCCTTGTAATTTTCCATTTTTTGGGTCATTTTAAAAATAGTCCTATCCAAATGGGTATTAAATGCTAGTTCATTGTGATTTTGATTTGCATTTCCTTAATGATCAGGAATTTTTGGCATCTTTTCATATGCTTATTGACCATTTGTGTATCTTCTTTGGAGAAATGTCTATTCAAGTCCTTTGCCATTTTTGAACTGGTTTGCTTTTTTGTTGTTGCTGAGATGTAGGAGTTTTAAAAAATATAATCTTGACATTAACCCCTTATCAGATATGTGATTTAGAAATATTTTCTCCCATTCTGTAGGTTATCTTTTCACTCTGTTTAGATAGAGTCCTTGGGTGATAAAAGTTTTACATTTTGATGTAATCCAATCTCCCTGTTTTTCTTTTTCCTGTGCTTTTGATGTCACATCTAAGAAATTGTTGCTAAATCCAACGTCATGAAGGCTTTCTCCTTATCTTCTCCTAAGAGTGTTATAGTTTTGGGTCTTGTATGTATGTCTTTGATCCATTTCAAGTTAATTTTTGCATATGGTGTAAGGTAATGTTGCATATCTTTTGCATGTGGATATACAGTTTTCTCAACACCATTTGTTGAAAAGTTTGTCCATTCCCCATTGAATGTTCCTGCCATTCTTGTCAAAAATTATTTAACCACATGTAGAAGAAATTATTTCTGGATTCTCTATTCTATTACATTGGTTTCTATGTCTGTCTTTATACCAATTCCACATTGTTTTGATTACTGTAGCTTTGTAGTAAGTGTGAAATTGGGAAGTGGCCTCCAACTTTATTCCTTTTCAAGATTGCCTTGGCTATTCCAGGTCCCCGATATTCCATATGAATTTTAGGATAAATTTTAAAAATTTCTGCCATAAATGTTATTGGAATTTTGATAGGGATTGCATTTAATTTGTCAATCACTTTGGGTAGTATGGGAATCCTGACAATATTAAGTCTTTCAAGCCATAAATACTGGATGTGTTTCTGTTTATTGATGCTTTCTTTCTTTCAGCAATGTTTTGTAGGTTTTAGTGTACAATTCCCAGCTTCCTAAAGTTAATTCAAAGTATTTTATTCTTTTTGACATTAGATGTTATTTTAAATAGCTTTTTTTCTTAATTTCCTTTCAGATCGTTCATTTTTAGTTAATAGAAATGAGCTGTTTTTTTTTTTTTTTTGAAGCAGGGTCTCACTCTGTTGCCTAGGTTGGAGGGCAATGGCTCACTGCAGCCTCTACCTCCTGGGCTCACATGATCCTCCTACCTTAGCCTCCCAAGTAGCTAGGACTACAGGCGCACACCACCACGTCTGGCAAATTTTTGTATTTTTTTTTTTTTTTTAGTAGAGATGGGGTTTCACCATGTTGCCCATGCTGGTCTTGAATTCCTGAGCTCGCATGATCCACCTGGCCTGGCCTTCCAAACTGCTGGGATTACAGGCATGAGCCACTGCCCTCGTCAGCTGATTTCTTGTGTGTGTTGATTTTGTATCATGATACTCTGCTGAATTCGTTTATTATTTCTTGTAGCATTCTGTGTGAAACCTTTAGGGATATATATACACACAGACACTAGCCCTGTGAACTTGCCCTCACTCTTGAAATATTATAACAGCTGTGTAGAATTCAAGGCTAATAGTTACTTTTCCTCAGCTTTTGAAGATATTACTTCACTGTCTTCAGGCTTTCATTGTTGCTCTAGAGAAGTCTAGCTCTTGTTTCTTCGTAGGTAATTGTGTTTTGTCTCTACTTGCTCTTTAAGATATTTTCTTTGTCTTTTTATAAGCCTGCTTGGTAAATATTATACTTTTTAATCTGAGGGATTCGAGCCTTTCCTTAATTCTGAAAAACGCACAGCATTATCAGAGCAAGCATTTTCTCTGTTTGCTCTATGATCTCCATTAGGAGCTCTGATCGGACAGAAGTTAGATCTTCTTCAGTCTTCCTTGTTATCTCCTCCTCTTATTTATCATCTCACTGCTTTCCTGTGCTGCAATCTGGGCATCTTCTTCAGCTCTGTCTTCTTGCTCATGATTTCTATCTTTAGCTGCTGTTGACCTAGGCAATAAGATTTTTACTTTAGTGATTAAATTTTTTCCAATTTTTATTTTTAAACTGTGACTGTTAGTTTTTTTAAATCTTGATTGGGCTAGAAATGGTGGCTCATGTTTGCAGTCCCTGCACCTTGGGAGGCTCAGGCAGGAGAATTGCTTGAGTCCAGGAGTTGAAGACTACCCTGGCAACATAGTGAGACCCTGGCTCTATAGAAAATAAACAAATGAATAAATAAATAAACATTTCTTGATTGTTCAATCTTGGCAGTACTTTCAGTCTTGCTGATTTTTTAACTTCATGGCTTGTAACTCCAAACTTCTCATACCTAAGTATTTTATATACTGCATTTCAGAATTCCAATATTTGAATTCTTGTGGGGAAGGATTCTAAATCTTATATTTACTTTCTCCACTGACTGATAAATTTTTATTTTGAATTCCCACTTAGCTTAGTTTGACCCGCAGAATTTCTTAGGAGATTGGATTGGGAATATTCATTAATTTACATATTATTTATATTTAACTGGTTCACACGCTATTTATTTATTTATTTTTGAGATGGAGTCTGACTCAGTCATCCAGGCTGGAGTGCAGTGGTGCGATTTCGGCTCACTGCAACTTCTGCCACCCAGGTTCAAGTGATTCTCCTGCCTCAGGCTCCTGAGTAGCTGGGATTACAGGTGTCTGCCACTGTGACTGGCTAATTTTTGTTTTTTAGTAGAGACAGGGTTTCACCATCTTGGCCAGGCTGGTCTTGAACTCCTGACCTCATGATCCACCTGCCTTGGCCTCCCAAAGTGCTGGGATTATAGGCATGAGTGCCTGGCTGGTTTACATGTTATTAACTAAGCTGTATAATGCAAACAAATACAACTCGCATAAACAGGTTTGGGAAGAATTCCTACAGACAATTGGTGGGTATACTACTGGATTGGTAGGAATGGAAGTATGACGTCATTTTTGACAGTAGCCATGAACCTTTATTGTGCTATAGGCACCAAACACTGGGAAGAGAGGGTGTCTGTTGGTTGACTAGTGGTCATTGTAGAGAGCTTTCATTGTAGTTTAAATATTCGAAGACACCAGATAGTTTATAATTATAACAGGATCTTGGTCCATGTAGCAACTTCTTTGGTACCCCATTGCTATCTACCGTCTTTCTATTTTCCTGCTTCAGAGGTTGTCTGAAGTCTTAGTGGACAATGTACACCTATGCCTTCCTACCTCCAGCACCTGCAGCTTTCTGCTTGGGGGTGTTATCCAACCATGGAGCGGGCTTGGCCCCTGCCTGGAGGAGGCACGTAGTTCTAGGGAGCTGGTGCCCACAGAGCAGCCCTGAGCCAATGAGGAAGTGAGTTGGGACAGTTCTCAGGTGTGCTCTACACTGTCTCCTGGCAGTTCCCAGTTGCCCACAGGGACGTCCTGATCAGTGACTCATCCCCTGTTGGCCCCCTCCCTTCCCTGTTATACCCCTGCCCTCCCCCTGCCCACCCCCGTTATCTACCAGTGTTTCCTGGAATCATCTTACACATGACTTCTGCCAAATGCTCGTCTCAGGGTCTGTTTGGGGGGATCCTGGGATAAGATGTCTCACTGCTTCCCACTCTTGAGGCAACCACTGTTAATCTTAGCTGTTTCTGGGCTGTATATTCTTATTAATGAATAATATTTTATATAGCCATTTTTTATTTAGCCATTTTAGAAATTATGCTGTATGAAGACTTCGCTGTCTTTCTTTACTTCTCTTTTTCACATTCTCCCACATTTGTTAAGCTGATAGCATTTACATTATTATGAATATATACTATGCCATATTTACATTTCATTTCTTGTAGAAAGTTTTGTTTTTCTCTAGAGTTAATCATTGCCTTCTTTTTCGTTTTCTTTGCATGCTGGGAATCTCATACCAATTCCTCCCTCACCCTCTGACAGTCTGCTATTACAATTTTTTAATGCTGCCAAGTATATCAGATCATCTTGTGATTCATTGATCTATTTTTCCTACAGACATATCTCCTGCACACCTCCAATCTCCTTCCTAGCCTGGAACCATTTGGGGACATCCCCTTGAGCACCCCACAGCTCCCTCAGCTTCCCTCCTGTGGGGCTCCTGTCTCCAGGGTCCCATGTCTGCCTTCTCCTTTGCTTGTGGTCTTCATCTTGGTGGATCCTCCTTCCAGTAGCTTCCTCCAGGAGGATGATTTGTGATAATTTTTCTTGAGAGCTTATAGGTCTAAAATAATCGCTATTTTCACATTTCACCTCTCTCCACAATGGATTGTCAGTGTGGCTGGGGATTTAATTCTCTATGGAAAATAATCTCTCCTGAGAACTGTGGAAACACCACTCCCGTGGCTTCCCCCGTTGCATTAAGTACTTTGGGAGCCCTCACTCATGATATTTGACCTGTTTTTCTCTGGAAACTTTTGGGATTCTTTTATTTGTTCCTAGTGTTCTATAATTTCTTGATGACGTTCCTTGATGTTGGTCTTTAGTCATTTGTGTTTCTGGGTGTCTGGTGTGCCTTTGCACAGAGGGACAAGTTCTTCCTTTGTGGGACATTTTCTTTTGTGTTTTGTTTGAAAATTCCCTCCATGTTTCCTGTACTTTCTAGAACTCTGATCAGCCATATGTGAAAGACCTGAAGACATCTCTCCAAGACTTACAGAATCACTTCAGAGTGATTCTCAGAGGTGCATCTCTGAAGTGATCTCCAACTTCCTGGCTTTTTCTCTCTTATTGTTCATCTCCTTGCCTCTACCACTTTCTGAGAGATGTCTTCAACTTTATCTTAAACTCTTGCCACTGAATTTTTTTTTATTTTGGCTATTACACTTTTAATTTCCAAAAGGTTGTTTGATCATTCTTACTGCCACTTAAAAAAAAAATAAGTTCTGATTTCTGTTACAGTTGCAGAGAGACAAACTCTCTCATCTCTTTTAGGATATTAATTGTAGTTCTTTTTAAAACTTTCTTCTCTTCTATGCTTTGTCTCTAATTCCACTGGGTCTCCTATTTTTTGCTTATTTGTTTTAGTCTTTGTCTCCAACATTACAGGGTTTCCTCAGCTACATTTTCATATTTAAGAATGAGTAAACAAAAAGCAAGTGGAAGTTCTGTGTGTGTGCATGTGACTGTGTGTGTGTGTGCACGTGAGAGTCTGTGTGTGTGCATGAGAGTGTGTACAAGTGAAGTCAGTGTGTGTGAGTCCATGTGTACACGAGTGGGTGTGCATGTCTGTGTATGCACGTGGTCAGTGTGTTTGAGAGTCCTGTGTACACGTGAGTGGGTGTGCATGATAGTGTGTCCATGTGATAGTGTGTGTGTATGAGTCTGTGTGTACACGAGTGTGTGAGTCTCTGTGTACGTGAGAGTGTGTGTACGTGTGTGCATGAGATTATATGTGTGCACGTGAGTGTGTGTGAGAGTGTACGCATGAGTGTGTGCGTGCACGTGAGTGTGTCTGTGTGTACGTGTGTCTCTGCACGTGAGTGTGTGTGCACGTGTGTGCATGCGAGAGTGTGTGTGTGTCTGTGTGCACCTGAGTGGGTGTGTGTGTGTGTGCACGTATGTGCGTGAGAGTCTGTGTATGTGAGAGTATGTGTGTGAGATTCTGTGTGCACGTGAGTGAGTGTGTGTCTATGTGTGCACGTGAGTGTGTGTGAGTCTGTGTGTGCACGTGAGTGGGTGTGTGTCTGTGTGCACGTGAGTGTGTGTGTGTGTGTGTGTGTGTGTACGAGTGCATGCGAGGGTGTGCACGTGAGTATGTTGGGGTGCTTGCTGACTGTGGGTTTTCCGGTAGGTCATTAGGCACCAGGCTAGTGACCTGGGCCTGAGTGATCTCACATTTTCCTCTCCTCATCACCCCTTTCTGTCTGGTGCCTCGGTCCTGCCCTCACTGCTGGATGTCTCTACCTTGGAATTGGATCTAAGTCACCTCTCCAGAGAAGACACTCCCGCTTCCTGATGGCTGTGGGAGGATGGTTCTGGGGCCACTGGAGTCCTGGGAGTGTCTCCCAGGCATCTGCTTTCTCCCCCTGCAGACTTTCTCCTCTTAGCCCCAGGCCTCATCCTGCCTTCCCTGCACTTGAGAAGTCCAGTTTCCGAGCCCTTCTGGGTTCCTGGGGCACGTGATGACCCACATTTTAGCAGTCCTCCTCAGGAACTCGGGCCTTTTCTGCTCATGCTCTTTTCGTCTTTGTTGACCTTCCTTGTCTACTGTTTCCTTTGCTTTTTCTCCTCTTCTGCTTTGTCTCTGTGAATTTCTATATTTTTCTCTTTGACTTTTATTTTGGTAGGACTTGGGGAAGCAGTGAAAACAAAAACTGCTGCTCAATTGGCCACATTTAACCACCGTGGCATAATTATTAAGGGTCCTGCCATAACCAGTTAAGAGAATTTGTCGTCATTTATTTATCCACTTATAAAAGGGTTTTCAGGTTATTGTCAGTGTTTCGTTATGATAGCAAGTGCTTCCATAAACCTCCAACTAAACAGAGCTTTTTATTTCTGACAAATTGTTTTCTTGGGCCAAATTCCCAGGAGGAGACTATGATTCCAGCATCTTCATGAGCTTCTTTCCTTATTTCTTTCCTTCTTTGTAGCTGTCCCAAGCTGAGGATACGTTCCTGCCGGCCTTTATTATCACTCAGTAGCGATGGTACTGTTTGTCCCCCAGTGTCCTCGGGGATGGGCTGAGGAGGGAGCAGAGCAGGACTGTGCTGGTACAAGGGCTCACCTCTGGAGAATGCAACAATGTGCAGGAAATGTGGGTTTTGTGACAAGCAGTGACACAGTGGCTGCAGAAAGAAAGGAACAGGTTGTGTGGGCGAGGAGGGGCCTCTGCAGGGACATTTAATCACTGGACATTAACAGGGGACATCTGTCACTGCCGCTCAGCGAGGAAGCCAGGCTTGCAGCCCAGGATGACAATATGTTCTGAGTCTCATAATCACTTGAAAAATACCACTTTTGCAGAGGATTCTTCCAGGGTTTGTGGCAAATCCTTCTATTTTGTTACAGAAATCCCGGGCAAATCCTTCAGTCAGGGGACTTTCTATTAACACGCAGCTGGTAAGTGAAAAATAAAACAAATGAGAGAAAACCCACACCAGATCCCTAATAATGACATGCTGGCCCTGTGAGCACAGGACAGCCAGGCGATGAGAGCACAGCCCTCAGGCCTCCACGTGACACGCGTTTGAAAGGCACAGCAGAGACCACCGCCCTTGCTCCACCCTGTTCGTGCAGCTGCGCTTCTCTTCCACCTTGTGCTACCTCTTTCTCTCTCAAAAAGGAGATTTTTATCACATGCAGGCCCCTCAGTCAGCAACTGGGGCGCCTTGTAAAGACCCGTGCCTTGACTTGTCCTCTACCCGTGGCTTGCTGCAGGCCGGCGGGCCAGGAAAATACTTGAAATGCAGCGAAGGGCGCCTTTGCTGCACCTCCCTTTTTGCTTTTTGAGGTTTTTCATTGATTAACATGGTTGGACCTTTTCTCCAAAATAGCAGTAACTATTTTTCCATGAAGTTCACCTTGTTTTTAAAGGCAGGCTTATTGAGGCATAATTGAAAAGCAATAACATTCACCCTTTCACATGTACGGTTCTATGAATTACAGTCATATAAATGCCAGTCTTGGAGGTTGACTCATCAGTAGCCACTTGGCTTAAGTGGTTTCTTGGAAGCAGAGACTGAGGCAGGGATTTGGTGCTTGTGGTTTATTGAGGAGAAGGGAGTGAGCAAACCTGGATGGGGCGGTGGAAGGGACAGAGCAAGGATGTGAGGGATGAATTGTCTCACAGCAAGTCCTGCCTTGAGGAAGGGGCACAGCGAAGGACCCATTAGCTCAGCCAAGGGTGAGTGGAGGAAGCTGGGGCCTCCAGGCATTTTGGAACCAGGTGGTTCTGCCGGCCTTGGGCAGTTCTCCAGGGAAGGATGCCCAGAGAGCCTGTAGCTGCCAAGTCTCACAGCAGCAGGGCTGTGTGTGTGTGTGTGTGTGTGTGTGTGTGTGTGTGCAGCACCGGCCAGTAAGAGCCAAAGGTGTCTGGTCAGGCACCGATCCTACAACCAAACTTTCTTAGCATATTTAACATGCACAAAACCCACCGTGGGAAACCCCAGGCTGCTCGGAAGCCAACTCTGCCTCCCCAGCCTTCCCAGCCATGAGAATGAGCTCGTTGAGGGCCCAGCCTGGGGGGTCTGCTGCAAAGGAGATGAAACATTCTCACCATTACTTCTGCATGTGAAAAGAGTATGCATGTTGGTAACAAGTTCCTATCTTACATATTTTTTAAACATTTGTTTAGACTTATAGGAGAAATATTTTCACTGACTTTTCTTCCAGTACCTTTAAAATAGTCATATTCTTTGTAACTATTTAAAGGGTACTGGAAGAAATCCATAAAACATAAGATGTAAAAAAGAGTTTTAAAACTTGGAATTAGCTGGGCTTGGTGGTGGGCGCCTGTAATCCCAGCTACTTGGGAGGCAGAGGCAGGAGAATCACTGGAACCCATGAGGTGGAGGTTGCAGTGAGTGCCACTACACTCCAGCCTGGGTGACTGAGACTTTCCCAAAAACAAACAAACAAACAAAAAACACAAAAAACGTGGGCACAAACATCCTGTTGCGACTCAGGAGCCATTTGTACTCATTTTCCCTCAGGAAGTGCACTGTGGAATGTACTGTAAATAAAGCACTTAGCAATCATTAACGTCCATGCTGTAAGCCTGGATTACACTGCACTCCCAAACATATACTGTATACATGGGCGGGATCGACATCTTCCTAAAGCATAATCTAGGAATCAAGTCCCTCAATTTGAGAAAACCGGCTTCATTTGAGCAGGATTAATTCCTCCCACTCGCATGTGGAGAGGCTGTGCTAAATCTGTCAGAAGCATCACTATAAAGTCAATTCCTATGTATATGTGTATATAGCTGTATCTGACTTTCTGTCCATCTGTCATGCATTTTAAGGCACTTTAAGGTGACATACAACATGGGAATGCATTGACTTAGGTTTTGTTCAGAGCTGCCAGAAACATTTCTGAAATATACGTTTTTCAATTTTACTTCATTTTTAGTTTCATAGTTTTGTTCCTTAAACAAGGTATCGCTAACAGATCTTTTTTTTTTTTTAAGAAAAAGAGAGAAAAGGAGAAAGAAAAAAAGAAACAGCAAAAGAAAGAAAAAAAAGAATGAAAGAGAAAGAAAGAGAACGAGAAAGAGAGAGAATGGGATTCTTGTTTTATTGCCCAGGCTAGAATGCAGTCTAAAAATGGGTATTAAAAACCTCTTTCATGCCAATAATTGTGCTTAACAATGGAGACAGGAAGGAATAGGGGATGAAAATAACAAATAAGCAGACAACCAATATTTTATTTAAACCTGTGAAATGCTATGCAATTGCTGAGGAGTGATTTACTTCTAATTATGTGGTCACTTTTAAAATAGGTATAATGTGATACTGAGAAAAATGTATGTTTTGTGGATTTGGGGAGGAGAGTTCTGTAAATATTTGTTAAGTCTAGTTGTTCCAGGTCTGAGTTCAAGTCCTGGATATCCT
>PVKP010054555.1:0-11438 GCA_004027715.1 Plecturocebus donacophilus
CCCTCATCACCCTGGACACCACAGGGGCACCTGCAGGCTGGAGAGCAGGTCCTCTGTGCATGGGCCCGGGAGGCAGACCTGCCCTAAGGGTGATATGAAGGCTACATGGCCACACGCACCAGTCTTCCGCTTTAGCCATCAGCCTCCAGGTGGACTAAGGGTCAGGCCGGGACTGAACCCGTGCTTCACAGACCCAGGGCCTGTGGCTACAGCACCCGGGCGCCCTCATTCAGCCTGGTCTGCAGGAAGGACAGCGGAGTTTAGGACCCCACAGCACGGCAGTGCTGACCATTTCACCCTCTTGGTCTCCTCGAGGAATAGGGACAGCAAGCCCTCTGGGAACCGGCAAGGCCTGCAAGACAGGCTCGGTTCTGGCCCCTGCTTTCCCAGGTTGGTTAAAACGCCGACCATGGCAGAGGTGGCACAGCTCGGGTTCCCACATCTCACTTTTCATAGCCCCCAAGGGCAGCAGTGGACGAGGAGACGCCTCCCAGGACGCCAAGGCCTCCAGTGCTCACCGATGCCTTCAGCAAAGTTGGGGTAGAACTCGTCAGTGAAGAGGGGCTCGGGCAGCTCACGGAAGTAGAGCTTCAGTGTGCCTGCGATGGCGTTCACGTCCATCTCACTCATCATCAGCGACACGTCCTTGTTATCTGGAAAGAGAATGGAAGGCTGCAGCCTCCTGGAGGATCCCGAGTGAGTCTCCCGCCATCCCTGCCTTGGCTAACGCGCCGTCCTTGCCACGCTGACCACGGTGCGGGACCTTCCCCTGCCGTGAGCAGCTTATCTTACTCCTCCCATGAGCAGTGTGTGGTTCTGTCGGTGCGGCGCTGATGGAGGGGCGTTAGCATCCCCGTACCCCTCCCCAATGTGATGGCCCGATGTGATGGACAGGAGGAGCCCAGCGTGGAGCAGGACACAGAACCTGCGTGGGAATCGGGGACCCCGCCCTGTATAGCAAACACCCCTGCACCAGTGTCTTCCGATAGATAGCAGGAAGGCTCTGGGACAATCTGACGGGTTTCAGTGTTTGAACTGGTGTCTTGTTTTTGGACCCAGTTAGCCACTGGTGCTTACCTCCCCCACTACAGGCTGGGTCCATTCTGGAACCCCAGAGGGAGCTGAAATGACCCCAGGGCCCACCCAAGGGTGCTGGCATTCTGGAGGTCCTGGTAAGGGTGGGTGGCGTGTGCCCCAGAGAAAGGTCTGCAGGCACAAAGTCCTGTTGCTCTGACGGCGCTGGGCAAGGACCCTCTGGGGTCTCAGTGCCCTCCCCTGGCCTTTGGGCACGTCCAGGTCCTTCACAGCCTGGGAGGGGTGGTGAGATGGAGGCGGAGATGCTGCAGCCCCGGCCTGAGCTGGGTCCATCAGTGCCCTCTGCCCGTCGCATCCTCACAGAGGGCAGTGCACAGAACACACTGAGTCCTGGGCTCCGCGACTCCTGCCCACCCCCACGGCAGGAAGGCCAAGGCCCCGAGGAAGCCCCTAGTCAACCTTCAAGCAGCATGGGTGGGTAGGATGGGTTAAAAACTGGCTTCTACAGGCTGGGTGTGGTGGCTCACGCCTGTAATCCCAGCACTTTGGAAGGCTGAGGTGGGTGGATCACGAGGTCAGGAGCTGGAGACCAACCTGACCAACACGGTGAAACCCCGCCTCTACTAAAAATACAAAAATTAGCCAGGCTTGCTGGCACCCCTGTATTCCCAGCTACTTGGGAGGCTGAGGCAGGAGAATCACTTGAACCTGGGAGGCGGAGACTGCAGTGAGGTGAGATCGCACCATTGCACTCCAGCCTGGGTCACAGAGTGAGACTCCATCTCAAAAAAAGAAAATCAGAAAGAAACAACAACGAAAAACTGGCTTTTACAGAAGCTCCTGCTACAACTCCTTTCTTTCTTAAAAATCCTGAAACAGTAAATGAAGAAAAGACACAGAGAAGGATGAGACATGCCCAGGCGTGGAGCGCTGTGAGATCTCATCATGTACACCGCCGCCCGCACCCCCTCCCGTCCTGCCCAGGCCGACACTCACTGACGTCGAAGGCTGCCTTCAGTGCCTGGATGTCTGTGGCCACTCCGGACACGCGGTAGATGCCCACCTCCTCCATGCCGCGGCGCTCGATCTCCTCCACGCACTGGCGCACGACGTAGGGCACCTTGGACCTCTCTCTCCTGTGGGAGGACGGCGTGTTCTCAGTGCCCTGGCAGCCCCGCTTGGGCCGTAGCACAGGAGGCCTGCCCCCCATGTGTACACTCGAAGCTAGGGTCAGGATGGTCACGAAGCTGCCCAGGTCTGGGGCTGCATACAGAGCCTGTGCGTACCTGTCCTCCCTCTGCCAGCTCAGTCCTCATTGCATGCACTTCCTCAGGACCTTTCTAAGAGGCTGAAGCAGCAGAACTCCTGGGAGTCACCCATGGTCTTTGGGGGAAGGCCAGGAGGCCTGTCTAATAAAGTCAGCACAGGAAGGGCATCTGAAAGATTCCAGGCCTGGGGTTACCAGCCTGTGCTCCAAGCTGGGACATCAGACCCAATGTTGGTCCAGCCACCCACATGCTGTTTGAGAGGAGAATCTCTGACCCCTGACCCCTGCTGCTGGCCTTAATAAACATCGCACGAATAAATGAAGGGCTGCCTCGGCACCAGAGCTCCAAGTACTGCGATGCCGAGTGCTTTCTTCCTGAGTCTGAGCAGTGAACAATTCCAATACCGCCCGCCACACAGGACACTAGAGTACGAATGTTTCAAAGTTAGAAGACAGTGTTGTGCTGAGGACTTCACTTTTTAAGTTTGGGTTTTCAACTGGATTTAGGAGCACATCAAAGGTGCTTCTCAAGCCACCCTCTTTAGCAGTGCTCGTTTGAGGGAGCTGGTGATGGAGGCCTCGCTGCTCATGCCCAGAGCCCTCCCAGAGCGCCATGCAAGTGGCTACCATACAGTTGGGGGTAGGAGTGGTGTTTACACACAGAAAGGTGTCCCGGGTGTGACTGATGGAGGCCCCGGCCCACATGACCGGCAAGGTCAGGGGCCCAGCTGGATTCCATCCTGGGGAAGCAAATGAATTCTCGGAGGAATTCATGTACTTTCAACTGCTCTCAAACACACAAACAGGCTTCTCCTGGCAACTGACTCGTAACAAAGGGGCAGGGGTTATGACCATTCAACAGGAACCCGGGACCATGGCAAATTCCAAGTGAGGGCAGAAACCCTGCACTTGGGCAGTTCCTGGAACCAGCCTACTGCTTCCAAGCAAGGCGGCAAGGCCATTCCTGAGCTGGTGTGGAGTAAACACAGGAGGGAGCTGAAAACACCAACTGCTCCCTGGGGCCCGCCCTCACCATGCAGCGACCATGCACAGCAAAGAGAGACCCACACACGCTCCTCCCTGCAGAAACAGCTGAAGGGACGGGCGCCCTCAGTGCATGAGCCCAAGCCCCTTCCCACTCACTTGGTGACTACAGCGATCTTGACTCCGAAGACCCCTGTCTGTTTTCGGGATGGCATCCTCTTCAAGCTGAACTCCCGGCTGGTGAACTTGACCGAGAGCTTTACTTCAATCTACAATGGGGGGAAGGGGCACAGTCCTCTAATCCTCCTGGTCCTCACATCCGAGGTCCTAAGGGCCCCTGGGGGTCTTGTCAAATATTTCAAAGCTCAAGGCATGCAGAGGTCTCCGTGTGAGGGGGGGGCCGCAGCTAGGGGAGGCCACTAGTCTACTTCAGCAAGAGCCGGGATGGTCAGAGGTGGCGTCAAGGACTGGCCTCTGCAGAAACACCTCCTACAATCCCCGTTGCTCCTCTTGCTTGCTTTTTTTTAGATATAGGATCTCGCAATGTTGCCCAGGCTGTACTCAAACTCTTGGGCTCCAGCGATTCTCCTGCCTCAGCCTCCAGAGTAGCTGATACCATAGGTGCACTGTGCCCAGCTTTCTCTTTCTTAGTGACAATTAAAAATTAGGTAGGAAAGAGTATTGGGACTAATATAAGAAAAAGCCAAGAATCATCAACTATTAACGTTTTTACCATAAATGCCCAGGCCTTTTTGGGTGTGTCATTGCTTTAAGGTCTAACTCTTTCGAGGGTACCTAATGACAAATCAGGGGTCTCTATTTACATAGACAGCCCCCAGGTCCCCGAGTGGAGGCCCCACCTGTCCTGGTGGTGCTATGAGACCTTTGCTCCAGGAGGGATGCTCAGGGCATGACCAGCAATTGCATCCCAGCCAGCGAATGAAGATTCCCATGCATGGTGATTCTGCTTTTCAGGGGCCCTCCCTCCTCCAACCAGGCTCCCTTTCAGGTGCCAGCTCAGACTTAGCCACCTCTGAGTGATTTGAAACAAACAGAGGCCACCCTATCCTTCTGGGGGAAGTGGGTGCCAGGAGTCCGATGGAAACATACCCCATTCATGGCAATGACGGTGCGTTGCCAGTCTCTGTCCTGCAGGGCCTGTGGGTCCAGCTGAAAGTAAGGAGTCATGATTGACAGAGGCCCCGGGGTCTGTTCAGAGGCCCCACAAGGCTTCGGCCCATACCCGCCACGTCTCCCCACCTTAGTCAGAGGCAAAGCCCAACTGCAGCCAGCATCTCCATCAAAGGTCGAGAGAGGTAGAGTAGGAAGGGTGCCTGCCAGACACCCCTGGAGCCCAGGGCCCCACTGCTCCCAGAGCCCTGCTGCCTGGCGGACAGCACCCTCCCCTCCCTCCGCCCCTCCCACATGTGCCCCATTCGTGAAGGCTTTGTCTCCTTTACAGGGAGCACAAGCTCTGTCAGCATTCCTGGGTATGCCAAGATCACTGGCTGGGCTGGGTGAATGAGCAGTACCTTGTGGGGAGGGTCTTGTTAAAAATACACCTTCCCAGGCTCCATCTGCAGAGAACTAGACTCATAATCTGGGTGGTACCTGGGATTTGCACAACTAGAAACCCCAGGTAGTTCTGGAGTGAAGCCAGGTCAGGGAGCCACCATCTCACTCCATACAAGGCCACCGTATCTGGGCTTGTGTTTCCATCCCTTGCTTCGGGGGATGCTTCATTTTAGCCACAAGACAAGCCGCCTAAGAGCAGGGACCACACCTCACAATGTCTGCACACATTCATGTGGATGCACACGTGCGTGTGCGTGCGCGCACGCGCGTGCACACACACACACACACACACACACACACACACACACACACGAGACAGTGCTGAGCACAGCGCCAGGCCTAAAGAGGGGCTAAGGATAGGCATCATATCCACTGCAAGGGACCCTAAGGCCACAGCCACCCGGGTCTTCTGCAGTGAAGTGGCTAGAAAATAAGGAGAAGCTCTGGAGCAGGTCAAGGAGCCCAGCCAGCTGCCCCTACCTGACAGGTGCGTGCACCTGGGCCTCCTTCCTGTACCTGCTCAGCAAGAAGGCTCACCACAGGCACAGCTGGGGGGTGACCCTCCTCACCTACCCTTCTAGCTTCTACTGGTGAACATTTCCCAAGGATCTGAAACGCACAGCCAGAGTGGCACAGAACAGCAAAGGGTGGCAGGATGTCTCCCGCCAGGGGTTGTATGGTCACAGGGTCTCATGCTGCATCCTGCCCTGAAGATTTTCAGAGGCCACACTCCAGGTGTCAGGGACCCGCCCTGAGAAGCAGCATCCATGGGCAGGGACCAGTCAGCCACAAGCCACATACAAAAAGGAATCTCTCAAGTGGCACTTTCCCCAAGAGTGAACCCTAAGCAGAGGCAGGAGAGGATAACATGAGGGATGAGGAAAGGGTGTGCTTTCTCTGGAAAGGGAGGGTTTAATACCACTGTGGGGAGCTTTTAAAAACTGAAACCTCGCCTGTAATATTAGCACTTTGGGAGGCCAAGGCAGGAGGATCACCTGAGCCCATGAGACCTGCCTGGGCAATATAGTGAGACCCTGTCTCTATTAAATTAAAAAAATTAGCCAAGCATGGTGGCACGTGCCTGTAGTCACAGCTACTTGGGAGGCTGAGATGGGAGCATTGCTTGAGCCTGGAAGGTGGAGGCTGCTATGAGCCAAGATCATGCCATTGCGCTCCAGCTTGGGCAACAGAGCAAGACCCTGGCTCTAACTAACTGGAAATTCAGAAACACGTTAAGCAGCAGACATTCTTCCCTTTCCTTCCAAGAACAGCCATCACCGGGCCCCTCTTCCCTTGAAAACCCAGAAGTAGCAGAAGCAGCTGACAAGCAACCCAGAATCCAGGTAAACAAAGACAGAAAGACCAAAGGTCCAGACATCCGGCGGCTGCCCCTCCGATCCCCACTGGAACCATAACCCACATGCCGGCCCACCTTGCCCTTGCACACCAGCTTTCGAATGTGGGTCCACAGGGCGGTGCCGCGAGCACACAGGTGCTTTTCGGCAGTGGCTGCCCGGCTCCGGCCC
Organism: Plecturocebus donacophilus; assembly: GCA_004027715.1. NCBI lineage: Eukaryota > Metazoa > Chordata > Mammalia > Primates > Pitheciidae > Plecturocebus > Plecturocebus donacophilus. The sequence goes on from PVKP010054555.1 coordinate 6,388, forward strand.
GCCCAGCTGGGGTGGAAGTATCGAAGGAGGCCCTGCATCGAGGCCAGGGTGGACGGCGACTCTCGCATGCTTGGCCCTGCTGCTCTGGGAAGCTGATGGAGCAGAACGAGAGTTTCCAGCCTCCGCGGCCTTTTGACCAGGCTTTGAAGGAAACCCCGCCCCACAGTCTGGCTGGCCAAGGCCAAAGCTTCCCATCACCCCTGGGTTCCACTTTTTTGTCTGTGTGTGGGAAGAACATCCTCCCACCCCAGCCTATTGGTTACGGGAATTCCAACCTGTCTCCATCTCCTCTAAAGCCCAGAAGAGCTCAGCTTCCTTTTCTAAGTGGCTAGTTTCCTGTTGCCCAAGTTTGGAGACACTGAGTAAAGTCTGACTGGTTGGCGTGCTTTGTGCTGGAAGCAGTCTAGACTGCCCAGAATCTGCGCCACCCCCAGCAGGTAGCCACAAGAATCACACACAGTGCCTCCGATGGACCCAGGGCGGAGGATACCCTGCTCAGGTCCTGCTCCCCCAGAGCAAGCGCAGCCCTGGGCAGGGCTCCGGCCAGCATCCACTCCCCAGCACGGGTGGTGTCCATCACCCATCCCAACCTGGCCCTGATGCTGTCAGGTGGGTTCTTTACCAGGCCCCTCTCTGAGACTCCCAGTCACTGAAAACCAGAGGATCGACCTCTGGGCACCAGTTCATAGTCGACCTGATTTTCAGCTCCAATGGGAAACGCTGTCCCAAGGCTGGCTCTGCTCCAAAGAACAGTGTGTGCTGCAGAACAGAAGCCGTGTAAAAAGAATGATAATGAGGCCTATGCCTCGGCTCAGCCAACCCCAAACATTACTCAAGGCTGGCATGCGCTCTCGTGCAGTTATTTAAAGCACCAGAGAAGTAAACAAGCAAAAGACGAGGCTCTGGAAAAACAGATGACCAAGCGGGAAACAGCAGTTAAGGGAAAAACTGAGGCACCCCAGATGCTGTTTGAGGTCTCCTTGGATTGCAAGGTCTTGGTGAGGAATATGCCTGCTGCCTAGCCAGGTGGGGGCCTGTCTGCTCATACGCAGTGGTCTCAGGAGGGTGGACCAGGTCGCTGCTTATCTCCCGCTGGCTTGGGTAAGGCAGGGGCCTTGGAAGAATGACCATGGTCAGCGGGCCTAGCAGATGATGGCCTGGAGGTCTGCCTAGAAAACTACCCTGCACATCCATTCCAGGAAGTGGTGAGGTGAGGGCTGAGGAAGGCCGAAGCCCATCTGGGGCAGGTGTCGCGAGCTGCCCTGAAGCGTCACTGACCACCTTCCATGGTGGCTCTGCTGGGGGCCCAGCACTGCCCTGCCTGCCGTGTAGTCGGCGTGGCTGGACTGAGTCACTAATGGCCAGCCAGAGGACATCCTCTCGCCCACCCTCAGCAGGGGTAGGGTGGGGGTTATGAATAAATCATCCAAAGGAGGAAGTGCTCATTCACTCCTCCCTTACCTCCTTGTAGACAACAGCTTCTTCCACGCCCATAGTCACCAGCCTGGACGGTCCAGCAGGGCGCCCCTGGTTGCTCCTGTGTGAGCCCCAAGTGTCTGCACTGTAATCTGTTGCCGGGGGTGGGTCTTTGCTGAGACTACCAGAGAACCTCTGTGTTCACCAGGAGAGAGATGACAAGCCTCCTGCTGTGGTCTGTGACCAAAATCTGCTCTCCTGAGATCCATCCTACTTTTTTTTTGAGATGGAATCTCGCTGTCGCCCAGGTGGGAGTGGAGTGGCGTGATCTCAGCTCACTGCAACCTCCGCCTCCCGGGTTCAAGCGATTCTCCTGCCTCGGCCTCCTGAGTAGCTGGGATTACAGGCGCCTCTCACCAGGCCTGGATAATTTTTGTATTTTTAGTAGAGCCAGGATTTCACCATGTTGGGCAGGCTGGTCTTGAACTCCTGACCTAAAGCAATCCACTCACTTTGCCTCCCAAAGTGCTGGGATTACAGGCATGAGCCACTGTCCCCAGCCCCCATTCCACTTTTAACTCTTTGCTGCTCTTCTTTGATTCCAACCAGTCTCTAACATCACTTCAAAAGGAACACCCCTCTCCCTCAGGATAGACTATAAACAGCATTGGTGAGGATGTGGAGAAATGGGCTCTCATACATGGCCACTGGGGATGTAGGATGGTATAGTTCCCCAGTCACCTTGCTGCACAGCCCAGCAACCCCACTAGGTGTCTATTCAATGAAAGAAAACATACGTCCATACAGACATTTGTACCAAGGACAAGTTCATGGCTGCATTAACCGTAACAGCCCAAACTAAAAATGATCCAAGTGTCTGTCAAACAGTAAAGGCAGAAACAAAAACATGGACCATGTATGCAGTGGAAAATTATTCAGTCATAAAGAGGAATGAAACAACGTTACCACACGAAGCCTCAAAAACATAATGGCAAGTGGAAGAAACCAGCCAAAAAAGGCCACTCTAGTATAATTCCATTTTTATGAAATGTGAAGAATGGGCAAATCTCTAAAGACAAAAAGCAGATCAGCTTGGGTTTGGGAGTGGCTGTAATTGGGAATGGGTTTGGCATGGTGGCTCATACCTATAATCTCAGCACTCTGGGAGGCCGAGGCAGAAGGATCACTTGAGCCTAGGAATTTGAGACCAGCTTGGGTAGCCTAACAAGACCCTGTGTCTACCAAAACAAAACAAAACAAAAAAGCAGCCTGGCATGGTGGCACATGCCTGTGGCCCCAGCGACTTGAGAGGCTAAGGTGGGAAGAGCACTTGAGCCTGGGACACCAAGGCTGTGCTGAGTGTGGTTGCACCACTGCGCTCTGACCTGGGCAACGGAGCATGACCCTGTCCAAAAAAAAAAAAAAAAAAAAGAGGCAACAGGGAAATTGTTTGGGTGATGGAAATATTCTAGAACTGGATCGTTGGTAAAAGTTGTACACCTCTGTGAATTTACTACAGAACTGGTCAGTTATAAAAATGGATGCATTTCGTGGTACAAAAAAAATTAAAGAAAAATACAGGGTCCAAAAGTGGCCCCCAACAGAGTAAGGAGGACCTGTGTCACTGTCCATGGTGAAGTGCTGTGCTTCTTCAGGAAGAATCCCATGGAATAGGTGTACGAATCTGCTCATGTGATTACATTTCATGATGTTTACATCTTAAAATCTTCCCCAAATATGTGTTCAAGACAGACATCACTAATTTGTGTTCCTGAAGAAAGAAACCCCCCCTGGGGCCCGCCCCCCTCCAAGTCTAAGAAGCTACCTAAGTTTCTCTCCTATCAGCGCCTCTGCCACATAGACCATGTCTCATTCATCTCAGAACACCCATCAAGAGCATCAGACACCCTGCACGGGTGGAATGGCCACGTGGACGAGACCTACACGGCCCTGAGATAATCCCTGAAATACAAGTGGGGATTCTCGGTGCCTTCATGACGGTATCGGCCTTACCTGCCAATATCTCCCCCACTCCCATCACTTCCCCTGTGACGTGATCTTTATTTTGGCTCATGTCTGTTCCTGCTGCTGGAAAGTAAGCGTGGAGGACAGGAATTTGCCCAGTCCATTCTCTGTAGTATCTCCAGTATCCAGAGACATAAGACGTACATCTACATCTGTAAGTTATTTCATACATTGTTGAAGGGATCTAGAATTTATATATATACTGGCACAAAGCAAGTACTGTTACATGCACTAGAAACTGCTGAGCCAGGCACCTGTCTTCTCACAGGTGAAAGTGCTGAAGTTCCCAGGGGTGGCTGGGGGGCCCAAGCCTGGGGCTTTTCCACCACACCGCACAGGTGCCCCCTTGTGGTCGGGGCTTTCATGGTAAGGGGCCAGCGAGTTCCTGGAGCCTGAGCTTCCCCATCCATCCCTGCATCGTGGTCAGCCTTTTTATCTCAGCCAGAAGGCTGAAAGGTAATTCTTTACTTTTTCTTAAAAAATTGTAAAATATGCAAAATGTAAAATGTCCAACTTTAAGTATTTTTAAGTGTGCAGTTCAGTGGCATTAGGCACACACACTGTTGTGCAACCATCACCACCATCATCTCCAAACTGAAACTCCACATCCATTAAACAGTAACTCCTGGGGGGCAGGTGCCAAAAGAAAAACTTCCCTTCCCCCTGCCCCCAGCAGGTCATGGGAGGTAACCTCTCCTCATCTACTTTCTGCCTCTATGAATTTGACTACTCTAGCTACCTCATGTAAGTGGAATCATACAGCATTTGTCTTTTTGTGCCTGGTTTATTTCACCTAGCAGCATGTCCTCAAGGCTCATCCATGTTGGAGAATGTGTCAGAATGTCCTTCCTCCTGAAGGCTGAGTAACATTCCATTGTATGGATTGACAGACATTCACCAGCAGGTGGACGCCTGGATTCTTCCCAGTCTGAGGCTGGCATGGTCAGTGCTGTTGTGCACATGGGCATAGCCACCCACGTGGGTGTCATCTTTGCATTCACAAGCTGTTGCCAGGCACCTCCATGGGTTCTTGGGGGAACAACCCTACAGAGCAGGCAGTCCAACAGGGAGACTGCCCGAGAATGGGTGGACCTCACTGCATGGTGGGGACTTGAGAGCAGCTGTCAGGGTGCCACTGGGAGGGCCTCAGTCAGACCTGCTGGCTTGTGCCTGGTGAGGTGCCCACATAACCCAGGCTGGCAGAGAAGTCTGGGAAACTCCAGACAGCCAGTCAGAGCACCAGCTTTAAATGAAGTCCAGGTCACATCAGAGGTTCACAGTCCAAATCTCGTCCCTAAGGCTCACATAAAACACTAGCAACAACAAAAATTAACTCTGATGCCTCCACTGGAACGTGAGTCATGAGCCCAGCAAGACACACAAATAGAGCAGGAGAAATGGGAGCATGACTTGATATAATGTTGCCTTCTAAGGAGAACAGACACGGCTAACGGGATTTAGCAACCTAGAAAATCTGCAAGTGAAGAGAGACGCACCCGTAATCCTAGCACTCTGGAAGGCCAAGGAGGGGAGATCATTGTCAGGAGTTCAAGACCAGCCTGACCAACATGGTGAAACTCCATCTCTACTAAAAATGCAAAAAAATTAGC
>PVKP010054556.1:0-11440 GCA_004027715.1 Plecturocebus donacophilus
TGGCAGTAGAGATGGAGAAGAAGGGGTAAATTTGGCTGTTTGGGTGAGATGAACATATTAAAGGCCAAGTGAGAATGAATTCATTTTAGATGCTGGGTTTTGAATTTATTGAGTTGAGGCTGTGTCTAATCAGCTGGAGATGTTCTCTTTGAATGTAAACTTGTTTGAAATGCTGAGTATAATAGGGAAGGGAAGTTCCTAAGTTTGGTCCATCAGCCCTCATTCAGACTTGGCAGTGGCACTCAGTGGAGACAGTGGTTCTGGCTTAGGATCCTGTCTGTCACTTCACTGTCTAATCTTAAGCAATTTACTTAGCCACGAAGGTCTTAACATTCTCAGCTGTAGGATGTTCATAATAGATAGGAATAATATATATGCCTTAGTTAAAATGGGTGCTCAGTAAATGATAATTATTACTCTTACTATACTTTATTTGCCTTCTTCATTCTCATTTTCTCATGAATATACAGTAGAGTTTGCCAGTGGCTACCTGAGGTGTTACATAATGCCACAAAAGATTGAATGCAGAAGCAGATATGACAATCCTACTTTCTTCTATTAAGCCAGACATTAAAGAGATTTGCGACAATTTAAACAATGGTACTTTTTCTTTTTTTAAGCCTAGTCAAGTGCTATACTTTTTCATTAAATTTTTAATTGTTGAAAAAAATCATATAAACAACAGTAAACATACTGTGCTAACATGTAATTATTATTGTCACTTAAAAACACATTTATGAATATTTAACTTTTCTGTTAATTTTTAATACAAAAATATTAATAGCACCCACATAAAGAAACATCTCTGGTGTAAATAATAATCTTTCAAAGTCGTAAGAAACCCTGAAATTAAAAAAGCTTGAGAACTGCTGATATAGAGGCATGAGAGTGGTAACCAGTAGGGTAGCTTTAACTTCTTAGGATCTAAGCTCTACCGAACTAATTTTAATAAAATTGGTCTATTGTGACAACTGACAAGAAATTGATGAAGAGTCTGGTAGAGGTGATCTGGAAGGGAATGATAAGGTGGAATTATAGCTGAGACATGGAGAGAAATGATAGGCCTAGAAAGGGTGGTTTTACATTTATTTATTTATTTAAGGCAGAGTCTTGCTCTGTTGGTCAGACTGGAGTGAGAGTGGTGTAATCTTGGCTCACTGCAACCTCTGTCTCCTGGGTTCAAGCAGTTCTCCTGCCTCAGCCTCTCAAGTAGCTGGGATTACAGGCACATGCCACCTCATCTGGCCAATTTTTGTATTTTTAGTAGAGATGGGGTTTCACTATCTTGACAAGGCTGGTCTTGAACTGCTGACCTCGTGATCCACCTGCCTTGGCCTCCCAAAGTGCTGGGATTACAGATGTGAGCCACTGAGCCAGTAAAAGCGTTGTTTTATACAGAGCTAGCCTCTCTCTTTATTCAGTTCTTTCCACTGTGTTGTACCACTTCCTAAGAGTGCTTTAGGACGTAGGATTCTGACAATATAGTCAAAGGGTTTTTGTTTTGTAGACATATCATATTTTTGGCATTCAATGGGGACAGTTCCTGGAAAGGGTCTGTTATCTGCAGAAGGCTATTTCACCACTTGAAGCTTTGAAGAACTGAAGATCAGCTGACTTAGTTTAAAACTATTCATGTTCCTAGCAGCTTTAGGATAGCAAACCAACTCTGGGTCATCTTTATTTAAAGCCTCTCTTTAAAATCCTGTAGAGAGGGGCTTTTGTTAATTGTGACTAGTTCTTTGGGAGAAAGAGTAGCATGATGGTGTTCCTTTCTCTGTTCTGTCTTTAAAGATGGTTTAAGGAATTTACTGGGGTTGACTGATAACCAGCATTCACAGGTCAAGGCATGGGTCATAATCTATTTTCCAGTCTGCGCATGTTGAAAGCACCTTTGCAAAAATATTGTAACTGAAGAAATTATGAAGTGAATGAGATCAGACCTAACTGGCTCCATCTTGCTTTTAATCTTTAAGCTGTCCTTGTTCACCCCTGGTCATAGCCAAACTAACTTTGGGAAGAAATCCAGTTCATGTTTTGTTTCATGAAACAAAATTGATAATGAAAGCCCCTTCCTGAATAGATTCCCTTCTTGTCTGGGGACCAGTCTGCCTTTGTAGACCAACAAATTAGCTACAAGATTGGAAATAATGGTGTAGGGGTCATGTAGCCTTTGGCTCCAAGAGTCTGAACCTCCCCTGGGGATTACATCATTATTGTAAAACCTAAGATTAGTGCTTGAGATATTTTGTAGACCCTGCACTTGGTGGATCAGCTGATATTACCCGGACTGGTAATCTGGCTCAACCACTGCTGCCATCCCACCCAGGAACAGAAGACAGCAAGAAAACCTCACTTCGACCCCGGCATAATTCCATCTCCAACCTGACCAATCAGCATTCCCACTTCCCAAGCCCCTACCCACCAAATTATCTTTAAAAATTCTGATACCCAAATCCTGGGGAGACTGTGTTGAGGAATAATAAAACTCCAGGATCCGGGCGCGGTGGCTCATGCCTATAATCCCAGTACTTTTGGAGGCTGAGGCAGGTGGATCCTGTGGTCAAGAGATCAAGACCATCCTGGCCAACATGGTGAAACCCTGTCTCTACTAAAAATACAATAATTAGCTGGGCGTGGTGGCACGTGCCTGTAGTCCCAGCTACTCGGGAGGCTGAGGCAGGAGAATCACTTGAACCCAGGAGGCGGAGGTTGTAGTGAGCTGAGATCACACCACTGCACTCCAGCCCTGGGTGACAGAGCAAGACTCTTGTCCCAAAAACAAAACAAAACAAAACAAACAAACAAAAAACCAAAAACTCCGGTCTCCTGCACAGCCAGCTCTGTGTGAATTACTCTTTCTTCACTGCAATTCCCTTAACTTGATAAATTGGCTCTGTCTAGGTAGGGGGCAAGGTGAACCCACTGGGCAGTTACAATGCCACTCAAGGTCTGAAATGGAAAGTTTAATATTTTCAATTACATTAAAGAGAAGAAAACAAATAAAAAACAGAAAAACAAAATAAAAAATAGGATTAAAAAATACAATTACATTGTCTTTTCCTAGCCCTGAAATTTTTCTTTTGCAAAAGAATCTTGTGAAACAGATTAAAGGCTTAAAAAGAAAGAAAAACGAAACTTCTAAATTTCAGGGTGAAATTTGCAAAATAAAAGACTTCTTTTGCATTTTATCAGTCACACTTCAGAAAGGTTTCAGTTCTATGCAATCTAGTCTTTTTCCACTTTTTAAAAGTTAATTTGCTTTTACTTAGCACTATTATAGAACAGGTAGGTATTTTCAAATAGTTTTGCAATTAAAGACAAAAAGTATAATTTTTGTGGTGAAATAATGACTAGTTGGCAAATAGTGTCCCCTTGTGTAAAACAGAATTCTTAATTCTCAGAAATGGAGTCCTAAAACTCGTACTGGTCTTGCAAATCAAGTTTTGCAGCTTTGGGAAAGGTTCCCTTTTGCTCACAGCTTAACTGGCTCCGCCCAGCTGCTGAAATGTGATAAAGTTGTAACAAAACCGGAAGTTGGCTAGGCTGCCTTCGCTTCTCGAGGTAAGTGTCCCCTCTTTTTCTTAATGTCAAAGCTCTTTGCAAAGCGTTAAAAATCGAATCCAGCTTAGCGACTGACTGGAGAGCCAGTGCCTGTGTTGACCAGGGCAGTCGGCCAGGAAAAATGCGTGCATTATTCCCAGACTATGTTCTGGAGCTTGAATTGAGCTAATGAGTGTTCACTAACAAGTTAGGTTAATATGTCCCGTGACATTGACTAACAAGCTTTAATTCCACGAAATGGGTGATTGTAAGTAGAGACATGTTTGGGAACCTGAAAATCATAGACTTTATTCTTGCAGTAGTTTTTTGTTTTTAATTTTAAATTTAAAACTATGAGAACTCCTTTTTATATCTAAAGCTAATGGCATGATTACCTATATATGACTTACTTAGAGCCTTATTTGGTTCATAAAGTGTCTTTTTATCTAGAACTCTTAGTCTTCTTGCCCCCTACTCCCTAACCCTGGTGTATCCTTAAAATTTCAGAAAGACTCCAGGGTAACAAGGTGTTGTCTCTGCACTTACTTTTGTATGTAAGTTTTTTCATGCTGCCCTAAAGGGGAAAGGGGATTTTCCAAATTGTAAATATGTTATTAGGAATATTTCTTAACATAGCTAAACTTTCCCATTCAGATATTTTCATTTCCTTCTGTATTTTTAAACAGTGGTAATATTTGATTATACTTAGATAGAACAGAGGTGGGGGGCTTAATTTGATCTATCAGCTTATTGAAAACAAAGACCTTTTAAAAGAAGTTTTTCTATTGGGCCAGCATAATGGCTCACGCCTGTAATCCCAGCACTTTGGGAGGCTCAGGTGAGCAGATCACCTGAGGTCAGGAGTTCAAGACCAGCTTGGCCAACATGGAGAAACCTCATCTCAACTAAAAATACAAAAATTAGCCAGGCGTGGTGGCACATGCCTGTAATCACAGCTACTCAAGAGGCTGAGGCAGGAGAATTGCTTGAACTCGGGAGGCAGAAGTTGCAGTGTGCCAAGATCACGACATTGCACTCCAGCCTAGGCAACAAAAGCAAAATCTGTCTAAAAAAAAAAAAAAAAAAAAAATTAAAAAAGAGATGGTTTTATTTGGTTGGAGAAGTGAGTTTTAATTCATCATTTAGTTAGCCAGTATGTTGATTTTTTTGGTGAAGTGTACTGTTTCACACCTGTCCAGTTTTTTAACATCATATTTTCTCATAATTCATGTAACAATCGCATTGCATGAGTACTGTTTTGAAGGTTGTCTGCTAGTCAGAATGAAAAGAGATCAATGTGTAGGACACCTTTACTGATATCCAGAGGTTTACCATAAGACAAATCACCAAATGTGGCAGAAAAGCATGATAAAATTTATTAGGAAAAGCTAAAGCTTATGGAGTGAAGAGTTATTTCAGTTTTCTGGAATTAGGCAAGATTCCAAGAAAGGAAGACAATTTTATATGGGGAGATTTTGATAATGGTGATCATTGTGCTAGATATTTTGGAGATACTATTTTATTTAATCCTCATGCAGGCCCTTGATATGGGTGTCATTGTCTGTAACAAGTGAGAAAACTAAGGCTCAGTGAGGTTAAATAATTTGCCCAGGGTCACTAAGGTGGTGCTTGCTGGATTACATAAATTGACAGATTCAAACCTAGGTCTGTGATATTTCGAAGTCCATACACTTCATTGTATCATAGGAAAGTAGTTTAAATGGATCTTGAGAGAGGGAAAAGGGTCTTCTTTATTAAAGCAAAATAGTAAAAGTATTTCTTTATTAAAATAGTAAAAGTAACATAGAATGTTTAAAAGTAGAAAAAAAAAATCTAACCACCTTCAAATCAGTTTCTGTGTGGTCTTTAAATTTGCATACTTTGTAGTGTTTTTTAAAATTATAAAACACTACATGCTTTAAAAAATGTACATTATAAAGGGGATTAAAGAAAGGAAGCCCACTCCTCTTCCCATCCTGAAAACACATGCCTTCCTCAGTGGTAAACAATGTCGAGAACAACTGGAAGCATGTATAGAGGTTTTTTTCTTCTCCTTTTAAGTTATATGTATTTTGGTACATTCCATATCATTTTGCAGTTTTGTTGTTTTGATTCCTCAGTGGAGCATGAGGATGCGTCCCCTTAAGAAACTGCAGATTCATGTCTTGAGATTTTTGTGAAATGAGTTCATACTTGGAAAGTACTTAAAACAATGCCTATCTCCTAGGATACACTCAATAATTATTAGCTGATGTATTTGTTATCTGTTTATTCTATTCATTCTTGTTAGTGGATAACTAGTATTATATAGTTTGGGTATAGTCTAGTTTGTTTTTGTAACCACTTAAATTATCCAACATTTTTGCTATTGGAAATAATTCTTGCATAACTGTATGGGTTTTTCTGTAAGATACATTTCTAGAAGTGAAATTCCCAGGTCAGAGGATAAACAATTTTAGTTTACTAAGATATTGTTAACATCTAAAAATGTGGCAGTTTACCATTGTCCCTTTGGATGAGAGAGCTCATTTCTTCACATCCTTGCTTATATCAGATATTATTACTCTTTTGCATATTACGTGAGATAATGGGGAACACACAATTCTACCTAGTTTGAGAGGAGTGTACAGAGATTTTTGTATCTTATTTTTCCATGTAACGTATATTTATTTTTATATGGATAGGAATTTGATCAATGGAAAAATAGGGATCCCATTTAGAAGGCAAAACTTCAGGAGAAAAAAAGAGAAGCTTATTCCTGGATAGCAGATGGCACATTATTACTGTATAGGGGGAAAAAACCCTTGACATTTGGGTTGTGCTGAAAAGTGTAAAACATTAAATGTTGAGTGCCTTTGTTCCTTAATCTAATAATTCTTGGGAAGCTGCTGGGTGTTTTGTGGGGAGAGGAGAGATATAATGAGAATTGTACCTTAGGAAAATTAGCCTGTGTCAAAGAGATACAGAAACAGGGAGACCAATTAAGAGTGTTTTACTAATCTGGGTGACAGGTAATGAAGTCTTCCATGCTTGGAGGTGGTGGCAGAAAGGAAAACAGTAGACACATGTAACAGAATGGAAAGTAAAAGAGAGTTGCAAGAGGGATAGGTGGAGTGCAGAATTGGTGGACGTAGAGTCTGCAGAGCTTGTGTGGAAGTTGGGGACCGAAAGAGTGTTTGGAATCCACTCCTGAGAGTTCGGGGTTTGAAATCCTGCTGATGAGAAATGTGTTGACAGACCATCATCAGATTAGGAAAGTGAGGTTCCAGAACTAGTCTGGAGGAAAAAATGAATTTCATTTCAGACAAATTGAGTTTATTGTCATCTAAACAGAAATCCATACCCAGTTGGAAATCTGTGTAACAGCATTGTGGAACTGTGGGGTGGGGCAATTGAAAAATTTAAGAAATATTATCCCAGAAGTTATAATTGAGGCTGTGGAAGTGTTGATCCTACAGAGAAATAGGCCAAAAAACGGGGGCGGTGGGGAGAAAAAGAAGCCAAGAGAAAATGTCTTGGAGAAGGATACTTTCATATAGGAGACACTAAAGAGGAACCAGACTTAATTAAAATATTTTACAATGACTAATTCTGACATTTGATTTTGGTTCTAGTTAGATTTCCTTACTGCTTCCAAAAAATGTGTCGGAAAAATGTGATAAACTTTATTAGTAAAAAACTGGCTGAGCGCAGTGGCTCACGCCTGTAATCCCAGCACTTTGGGAGGCTGAGGTGGGCGGAGCATGAGGTCAGGAGTTTGAGACCAGCCTGGCCAGCATGGTGAATCCCGTTTATGCTAAAAATACAAAAAATTAACCGGGCGTGATGGTGTACACCTGTAATTCCATGTACTTGTTATGCTGAGTCAGGAGAATCACTTGAACTCAGGAGGTGAAGGTTGCAGTGAGCTGAGTTTGAGTCACTGCACTGGATCCAGCTTCAGTGATAGAGTGAGACTCTTGTCTCAAAAAACAAACAAAACAAAACAAAAAACAAAAAACCTAACGCTTACTGGAGTTTCTGTGGAGAGAGCAGTCCCCTCCAAAGTCCATTTTCACTTTTTTCTTTCTGCCTTTGATTCTCCCATTGCTCCAATTCAAATCATCCTCATTCAGAATCCCTCTTCCTCCATAATGCCTTGTTTATTTACCATGTCAGCCCTAAGGGTCCGATTTGAAGCTATGGATAGGTTGGTGATCAAAACCTAACAAAGTAGGCCAGAGACCATACTTTTCACCTCTCATTTGTTGTAACTTTGGCAAGTGTCTTAATCAGTGCCCTATTTTACATATTGGGGACAATACCGCCTCCCATAGTTCCCTAGGTGGTTGTGAGGAATGCATATTAAGTCCTTGACATGATGTCTGTCGTAAGCCTCAGTCATTGTTAACTTTTCTATTATTACTTCTTCCATACCTCTGAAATACTATAATGAAATGCAATTTTAAAATTTCTGTCCCTGTGTGATCTTAGGCACTATTTTTTAATAAGCTCTGTGAGCTTCAGTTTCCATACCAGTAAAAAACCAACCAATCAAACAAACAAAAAAACCCTTGTATGTTTTTTCCAAGAATTAACACTCACACATATAAAGCAGGACTGTGATGACTGGAATAGAGCAGACACTCAATAAATAGTAACGTTATTAAATTATAGATTAATACTATTTGCTTTTGTTTTAGCTATTAGTTTTTGGTGTTTAGAGAAGGGGCCATTCCATTTAGCACTGAATTTTGTTTTAAGGAAAGGATGATTGTGAGGGCTACATGGAATGATCCAAATGAAACCTGTATATCATGTAATAAGATATTTGTTTCCAATCATTTCTCCAGAAAATGAATAAAGAAAATGGAAAAATTGGTCAGGTGAGGTGACTCATGTCTGTAATCCTAACACTATGGGAGGCCAAGGTGGGAGGATTGCTTGAGATCAGAAGATCAAGACCAACCTGGGTAACACAGCGAGACCCTGTCTCTAAAAAAAAAAAAAAAAAAAAATCAGCTGGGTATGGTGGTTTGCACCTGTGGTCTCAGCTACTCCGGAGGCTGAGGCTGAGGTGGGAGGATTGCTTGAGCCTAAGAGGTGGAGGTTGTAGTGAGCCAAGATCGCACCACTGCTCTCCAGCTTGGGCACCACAGTAAGATGAGATTCTCTCTCTCTCTCTCAAAAAAAAAAAAAAAAAAAGATAGAAAATTCAAAGATTACTTGCTGATAGTGCTGTGATTAAGGAAACTAGGATTAGATTGTAGAGTTTCAAATTACTTTGTTTTTTCAGATTTGTCTTACTTTCACTCAAACGCTAAAATTTTTTTAAGAAGTCTTTCCTACTGGCAGGCACGGTGGCTCATGCCTATAATCCCAGCACTTTGGGAGGCCGAGGCAGGCGGATCACCTGAGTTCAGGAGTTTGAGACCAGTCTGGTCAACATAGTGAAACCCTGTCTCCACTAAAAATATGAAAATTAAGCAGGCATATTGTCAGGTCCCTGTAATCCCAGCTACTTGGGAGGCCAAGGCAGGAGAATTGCTTGAACCCAGGAGGTGGAGGTTGCAGTGAGCTGAGATCACAACATGGTACTCCAGCCTGGGTGATAGAGCGAGACTCCATCTCAGGGGAAAAAAAAAAAAAAAAAAAAAGAAAAGAAAAGAAGTCTTTCCTACCATCTTAAGTTGTCAGATCTAACAGATCTTGAATTGGTATTGAATGTGCCATTTTTATGTTCTTTGTTTTTTAGAACCTTCTCTGAGAAGGTCATAACTCTGATTGTTAATTTAAAAAAATCATTTTTTCTTCACTTCTGTGAAAATGGAGTCTGGGAAAGTGGGGAAGTGGAAATACTTGCCCTATTTTTCAATTTCTCTATAATTTGAGATTCAGCTATCAAAGTCATCTTAGCTTTGGTGTAGAAGTTTTCTATGAAGGTAAAATTAAATTGCTAGAAAGAAAAGGAGCACATTTTCTGAAATATTTTAGGTTTGAACAAATTAAATACAGATGCAAGAAACATGCAAAAATCTCAGTTTATCTAAGCCCAGTAGTGTTCAGAAGAAATTTGCACATATTGAGGAGATGGAAAGTTAATAGGGATGATAATATAAGTAGTGGCAATTACCATTTATTGACAACTTACTGTTTTCAGGCATTGATGGATTTTTACATCCATATTTTCTAGAGCTTTAGTTCTATGAAATAAATCTCTACATTGCTACTCAGTCTCTTTTAAAGCGATTTAACATTCTGAATGAGGTAGGTGAACTTAGATCTCAGCCTTTGTCCCCGTAGCTCCCCACTCACGTTGTTTGTCCCTGTGAAACATAGATCTTTGCTGAACCTGTTTACTTTTCACCTTCTCTCTAAACAGGGAACAGTGATGTTGAGTGAAAAGAGCATGATGATTGCAGTTAGATTTTGGTTCAAATCCTAAAAGTATGTGTGATTTAGGGTATATTCCTTAACCTCAGTTTCCTCATCTCTAAAATGAAGAGAAATGTGCTGCTTATAAGGATTCCATCAGACGTGGTGTCTAACTGCCAGGTTGTCACCAAGTATTTGTTTCTCTTCCTTCTCTACGTTCCCTTTCCTTCTACTCTACAATAAAACTACAATCTTTTTCTTTCCCTTTGTCCCAGAAATTTTATTGCTGTCTGTATATATCTTGTGCTTAGTCTTAACTTGTTGACTCAATCTCCTTATCCTTCTGTGGTTTTACCTATTTTTCTTTTTTTTTTTTTGAGTTGGAGTCTCATTCTGTTGCCCAGGCTGGAGTGCAATGGTGCAATCTTCGGCTCACTGCAACCTCTGCCTCCTGGGTTCAAGCAGTTCTCCTGCCTCAGCCTCCCGAGTAGCTGGGATTACAGGCGTGAGCCACTGAGCTCGGCCGGTTTTACCAATTTTTCTAGAAATCTTTCTCTCTAATGCTGCTATGCAATAGGTGAACACCTATTTCCACCTCTATCTCCCCCAGTGTAGGTTTTTGGTCACAATGCTAAGACCACCAGATTTGCCCCAAATTCTGGATGAAATGCTGAGCTAACAAATGTACACTCTTCCCAAATTAGTTTCTAAGTCAGTTCGGAATTTCAATTTTATTTTCTATTAGAAGCAACATGTGAAAGAAAAACAAAACGACCCCAATTCATTATGCCAAGGGGAAAAAATTAAGCTGAATGCTCAGTCATATAAGCAACTGTATTTCCTTTTTTTTTTTTTTTGAAAGAAAGAAAAACAGAGAAAAGAAGAAAGAAAGAGCAAAAGAAAGAAAAAAGAATGAGAGAGAGAAAGAAAGGAAGAGAGAGAGGGAGAGAGAATGAGATTCTTGTTCTATTGCCCAGGGTAGAATGCAGTCTAAAAATGCATTTATGCCAATAATTGTGCTTAACAATGGAGACAGGAAGGAATAAGGGATGAAAATAACAAACAAGCAGCCAACCAATATTTTATTTAAACCTGTGAGATGCTATGCAATTGCTGAGGAGTGATTTACTTCCAATTATGTGGTCACTTTTAAAATAGGTGTAATGTGATACTGAGAAAAATGTATGTTTTGTGGATTTGAGGTGGAGAGTTCTGTAAATATTTGTTAAGTTTACTTGTTCCAGGTCTGAGTTCAAGTTCTGGATATCCTTGTTGATTTTCTATCTCGTTGATCTATGTAATATTGACAGTGTAGTGTTAAAGTCTCCCACTATTATTGTGTGGGAGTCTAAGTCTCTTTGTAAGTCATTAAGAACTTGCCTTATGTATCTGGGTGCTCCTGTATTGGGTGCGTATATATTTAGGATCGTTAGCTCTTCCTGTTGCATTGATCCTTTCACCACATAATGTCCCTCTTTGTTTCTTATGGTCTTTGTTGCTTTAAAGTCTGTTTTATCAGAGACAAAAATTGCAGCTTCTGTGGGTT
>PVKP010054557.1:0-11437 GCA_004027715.1 Plecturocebus donacophilus
GTGCAGAGCAGGAGACGCAGGCGGAGCTCCAGCCTCCTTCCAGGCGGTGACGCACGGACAGGGCCCGGGGCTCAGCTGTGACTGTGTGTCCCCTGGGGAGGGCGAGTGGCCACCGGCGAGAGGGACGCCTCCCCAGGCCTGAACCAGGGCTTCCGGGGAGGCTTACAGTGGTCCGAAGCCAGCGCCAGGAGAAAGGGCCGCGCCTGAACCCTCCGGGTCCGCAAACAGCACTAGCCAACTTCCCGCTGGAACCGAGTAGCTGTAGGGACAGAGAGCTCGACTCTGCGTGCTCCTTTTACGCTGTTTTAAAAGTTTAAAAGTTGTTTTTCAAAAGGATTATTTCAGAAAGAAATTAAATAAGCCGTTAGCCGACGTCAGCTGAAGTCAGGGCGGGAAAGGCAGATTTTTACCGAACCCGAGTTTCAGGAAGCTGCGGTTTTTCCCTCCAGGACGTGGTCTCTGCGGCGGTGTTTCATGAAGAAACAGGAGAATAAACAAGGACAAAGAACTGAAAGCAAGAGAAAGGCAGGTCCCGAACAGCTTCCTGCCTTAATTGTCCCATGTGGGTCCAACTGTTCTCGGTTTGCGGAGAAATATGTACGCGTTCGGGTCTGAAATAACGTGCCCCTGAACCTACAGGGCAGCGAGGCCCCCAAGTCTTCAGCTATCACCACGCAGGCTCCTAACCCGGGCCCCCTTTACCCTGTGAGCGTATGTCCCTGGTGTCACGAATAATACTGGGACCCAGCGCTATTCACAAATGTAAAATTCCTGGCCAAGGACCGCGGATCGCACAGACGTCCCTTCCAGCTACATTTTACTAGGGTAGGTTTGAACCGGTCTCACAGTGACTAGTCAAGGCAGGTGGATTTTCAAAACTGGGCACCGAGGAGCTTTGGGGGAAATGTAGCTGCCGACACGCACCACCCCGATAGCGCATTATTTAAAGTACCCAGGTGTTAGCAAGTTCACCTTTAAAGCGTTGTTGGCGCCCACATCCAGGCAGCTGAGAAGGAGATTTGCGCCCCCAGGGCCCGTGATCCGACCACAGGTGGCAAGTGCCGGGGAAAAGGAAGGCGGCCGCCACCCCGGAGGGCCCTGACCCCGCGGAGGCCGGCTCCGTAGCAGCCCGGCTGCGTGACTCGGCGGCGGGGACGCAGGTGGCCGTGGGGTGGGCGGTGTGTCGCTTGCCTTTGGACATGAGATTCATGGCCCCGAAACGATGACACCCCCGCACCCGTTCTGTGTGTGCTGCTCTTGTCAGGGGCTGCCAAGTGCTGTTAGCGGAGCCTCCAGCCCCAGGGACGCGATCTGTCTGGATGCGGCCACCGGAGGCAGCGGCTGCGCACGGGGTGACCCGGAAGGCCCCCATTTCTAATCCGTGTATCCAGTAGGACTTTTGGAAACCCATCCCAGGGGTGCGAGGCCTGGGGTGTGAATGACTGAGCGTGTGTCTGGGGAGGGCGTGGTCACGTGACAGCCTGTCTGGATCCCAATTAGGCCGACACCAGCCGGGAGGAATCGATGAGTGAAGCGGCCCCTTGGCCCTGGCCTTGCGAAGCCCTGCAGAGCCCCGAGCCCCAGAGCGTGAGCCGAGCGCTCCCCGGGAGGAGGAGCGCCGCGGACACCCTTCGCCCTGCTCGCCCCTGGGTGCCGCAGTCAGCTTCAGCGTCGGGGAGTGGGGAGACGCGAACCACGAGGTGGCCCCGGCTGCGGGGCCCCCTCCGCGCAGCTTCTGCTCCTTCCCCCTCGGCGCCGCAGCCGCGACCTGGGACCGAGCGGACGCCGCCTTCCCGGGGCTCCGGCTCCCACGCTCCTCCGCCGCAGCCTCTGGCAGGGCAGCCCCTCGGCGCGGCGCCGCGCCCCTCCCCGGCCCGCCCCTCGGTCCCCGCGTGCGCTCGGCGGCTGCCCGCGCGCCCCTCCAGCCCGAGCGCCCCGGCGGGCGGCGGGGGACGAGCCCCGCCCGCGCTGCTCCGAGACTCCAAGCCCGTGACGCGGCGGCGCCGGCCGAGACACAAAGAGCGAGGCCGAGAGCGCCGGGGGCGGAGGGGGCGGCCGCGTCCCGGGGCCGCTGGAGCGGGCGCCATGCGAGGCTGTGCCGGCTGCGCGCCGCCCGGGAGGGGTCCCCGCGCCAGCCTCAGCCGCGCCGCGCGGGCACCGGCCAGGGCTGCAGCCAGGGGGGCGCCGCGCGGGTGAGCGCAGACCCGGACCCGGGCGCGGAGCGAAACCGCCCCATCCCCGGGGTGCGGCCCGGGGCGCGGAATCCGGGGGCGACAGTGACCAGGCGGCGCCGGAGCCTCCCGCAGGCGCCACCTCGGAGGCCGTGAGGACATCGGAGACCCGCAGGGAGGCGTGGGCCCCGCGCCCGGGCGCCTCGGAGGTAACTTTGGAGAGCCCGGGCCGGGCAGGGGGCGGGAGCGCACTAGCGCGTGTGTGTGTGTTCGCGGCGTGCCCGCTGGCCGGTGCACACGCGCGCGGGTGGTGAAGTCGGGAGCTCCGGGCCGCGGAGGCGCGGGTTCCCCTTCGCTGCGCGCCGGACAGCGGCGGCCACGGTGTGCGCGGACACGGGGCTGGGCCGCACCTGGTGGACCGAGCGGGGATTCGGGAAGAAGCCGCGGAAGAAGATCCTGCAGTTTGGGGCAAGTTTTCCTGGTTGGGACACGCTTCAGAAAACGGGGTTTCGAGGGTTAAACGTGAGCTGTCTGTGAAAAGCCCGACACACCAGAGGCGCGAGGTGAGACGGGACCCGGGCAGACGCAGGTGGACCCAGCGGTGTTTGCCATCCTTAGATTTCCAGTCACGTGGACCTGGGATGGGATCGTGGATCCTCCCGAGGAAATCAGGACGCCCCGCTTCACCTGCCAGCAAGCCCCGGGGCCCGGCCCGCGGCGGGGAGCGTGCGCTTCGAGGCCCGCCCGGCTCAGCCTGCCCGCCCTGCTCGCCGCCGCCGCTCCGAGGGCGACAACTCCCCCGCGCTGCCGAGCCCGCCGGAGTCCTCGCCTGTCCCCTCGCCGGCAAGCGTGACGTCTGAGTAGCCGAAGTCGCCGCGCGCGCCAGCACCGTGTGAAGCGCCTGTGCCTACAGCAGGGAAGGTAAGATTGCGTTCAGGGGCTCTTCTCGGTGGGAATTAAGTTACGTTTGGTGAAGACCTAAGACGAAACGCCCAGCGTTCCTACTGTACACAACGTGCGTCTATCTTAAAGGCTTCGCACCCGTTTCTGCTGCGGATGGGCCGCTGGGCTGGGAGGTGTAGACCCATGCAGACACCCCCGTGGCTGCGCTTGGAGGCTTCGTTGCTGCGCTCTGCAGTTCTGTGCTCTGAGATTTTATCCATGGCATGAAGTGTTGCTAGGAGGACTGCGGCAGCAGCTTATGTGCCCGGTTACGCGCCCTTTATTCCAGCAAACAAGCGGCCACGGGCGCCTCTTGATGGAGAGGGTGGTGCGCGGCCCCTCTCCTCTCAGACGCCAGCAGCCCCCGAGCCTGCTTGCAGGTGGAAGCTGGCCCGCGGGATGTGTTTTGAAGGAGCCTCATTGAGAGCCCGGCAGCAATATGTGGGGGATGGTTGAAATAAGAAGTGGCTCACAGAAAGCAGGTGCCTGGGGTCGAACACCACCCTTTCACGGGTTTTCCTCTTGGGGACCGGAGGCGGGTAGAGCAGGAGACGCTGGTGAGTCGGCAGAGAGCAAACTTAGAGATTTTCTGAGGCTGCTGGAGCCTGCAGGGAAAACCTTAAACCTCTAGTAAATAAAGTCTAATTTTTATTGTGTGCGTCTGAGGGACGTGTATAGATCAGGGACTATGTGAAAAACAAGTATCAGCTGGCAAAGAACGGATCAGTTTATTTGCATTTCTGATGAGTTTGGGGAGGAAGTGTTGTACAGCGCTTAGTATCTGGAAGGCAGACAAAAGGTTTTGTTGCTGGCGTTACTCCTTTCGAATGTTTCTTCCCCTGGCCAGTGCTCAGGCAAAATTGATGTCTCTTTCGGTCCCTAAGACCGGTGGTATTTATGAACTCTCTAACGCTGAAACGGACATGCTCCTGTGAGGCTGAACTCTCTCCTGCCTCTGTTCCCAGCGCACGCACAGAACTGGTCTGGGAATTTTCTCGCTCGGGAGTCCCAGAATGAGCCCTTCCCAAATCTGGACACATGTGCAGCAGAAGCCATGGCTGCGGTTATGGCAGTGTGCCTGCTGAGCAGGGATTCAGCGGCCAGGAGAAGAAGGCCTCGCCCTCCGCTCCAGCCAGGTGGTAACGTGCGCTCTCAAATGAGGAGGAAAAGGTTCCAGAGTCCTCTGAGAATACGCTGCTCAATCCCACTGATGAGCTTTTCCCACTGGCAGATGCGCACATCTTTTATTCTGGAGCTTCCTCTGAAGACTTGGTGTCAATTTCACAAACAGAAAAGGCTGTGGAGCTTAAGACAGGCAGACACAGTTGGCTTCCTGCCTAGGCGAGCTTCTAACTCACTGTATGACCTTGGTTAATTATTTAACTTTAACGCATGCTTGTTTTCACGTGCATAAAATGAGAGAGTATCAGACTAGATCATGGAATTTTTTTCCCTCTTTTTCCCCCTCTCTCTCTAAGAGTAGAACTCTTTAAATTTTTAAAAAATGTTAAGTGGCGGGGCACACGGGCTCACACCTATGATCTCAGCACTTTGGGAGGCCGAGGGAGGCGGATCACCTGAGGTTGGGAGTTCAAGACCAGCCTGGCCAACATGGAGAAACCCTGTCTCTACTAAAAACACAAAAAATTAGCTGTGTGTGGTGGCCGGCGCATGCAATCCCAGCCACTCGGGAGGGGTGAGGTAGGAGAATTGCTTGAACCCGGGAGGCGGAGGTTGCAGTGAGCCAGATCGCGCCATTGCACTCCAGCCTGGGCAACAAGAGCTAAACTCCGTCTCAAAAAAAAAAAAAAAAAAAGTTAAGTATGCAAAACAGATTGAAGAGGAAGGGAGGGACATAGCAGCCAGTTCAGTTGCAGTGTGTCTGAAGCCCCCTTTGGAACCCCTATGCGCCCTTCAGAATTCAGTTTGAGAATCACTGGAAGCTTCTCTCTGCAATATGGCATATTCACTCTCTGAGTGTTTCCAATGAAACATTGTGGTCACCTAGGTCAGTGTTATAAATTGTCACGTACCTGTGACCTGTAACTGATCCTTCTGGATGGCTAGCTAAACCCCTGCAATGTGAGCTCTGGGAGAGCCGTTCGTAGCATTTTCAGCCCTGGATCTTCTGAGCCAACCACAGTGCCTGGCGTCAGAGCAGGTGTTCAGTAAGTGCTCACTGAATGGATTAGGAAATGAAGAGGGAGTCAAGTTATTCTGGCCGACCGAAGACGCGCGGATGACCCACTATGGTGGGACTCTTAGGAGAGCAGGGACTTTGATTTATTTGTTGCTGTATCTCTATTTATTGCCTGCACAGGCAGATTTTGGCTTATTACAGGAAGTCCTTTAAAATGATTAAAGTCAACACTGGGAGTGGATTCCTCCAAGAGGGAACAGAAGTGTAGGTGTGCTGGCTGTTAATTTTGTTCGTAACGATTCTGGGTCTTTCTGCTTCTGGGCACGTGGTAAGATTGCATTTTCCTGTTCATCTGAAGTTAGGTATGGCCTTGTGACTTGTTTGGCCAGAAAGTACGTGAAGCTTTAAGAGTCAGCAGACGCCTCACCAGGTTCTCCTTTTTCTTCTGTTCCAATGGGTAGTTAAGTCTCCAGAAAGTGGCTGCTCCTCCCTCCGCCTGGGTCTGAGATTGAGGATGATGTGGAGCAGATCTTCTTGCTCACCCATAATGGACACGTAGCACTGATAATAAGCGTAGCGATTGGTGCTTTAAACCCCTGAAATATGGGGCTTGCTTGTTGCTGCAGTGGAACCTCGCATATCCTGACTGATGCAACATGCAAAGAACTTAGCATCATACTGGCAGCCCATCAGGATAGCAGTGTTGTCCAGGAAGGCTAGTGCTTGCAGAGACCAGGCTTCATGGGGATCAGGACCTGGGTATGAGCACCACATTTTGGCACGTGGCTGTCATTTCGCCTGGTCAGAGAGCTCATTTGGTAATATACTCACGTTAGCCTTTTAGAGAAGGAACGTGAAAACCAAAAGCCTGATGCACTAGCTATAATATGCTGATTTCATAGTTTAGGGAGAAGGAAGAGAATCTGATAACTGTGTTCAGTGATCAGAGGGAATTGTCCATTAAAAGCCAGATAATAAACAGAAAGTGATTTGTGAGCTGAGAATGAAAGGCAAGGGAGTTAGTGAAATGAATTGAATGATGGTGTCATAGGGTTGTAACACGGCAACATGCCAATGTATCCTTCATTGTCCAAGTTAGAGAACTACCTGCTCAACAGACTCCATACATATGCATGCATGTCATTTAATACTATCTTTAAAGCATGATTTATTGAACACACTATGATTTTTCTAGTGCTCTGAGCATTGTTCCATGCCCTTAGCCAATGGAAGCTCAATGACAGACTTTTCTACTGATGTGGCCTGTGAGAACATCACACTGCATGGCTAGGGTCTCATTATAGTTTTGTCCTGGTGAGAAGTACAGTGTCTGGCTCAGGTTGGGTGTTCCCTAGAGCTGTTGGGTGAAAGAAAGAACAAGGTGATTCTGCAGAAACGGGAGAGGCCTGACTGTAGTCACAGCATGAAGGGAAAAGTATTCTATTATTTAGTCTCCCACAACCTCAGCCTGAGTCAACAGTGTGGTATGACCACCAGAAAGATCCTTAGCTGAAATAATGGTGTCTAGGAGGAATGGGACTCCTGTTCTTTTGTGCACTTGGAGGGAGCCACACCCTGAGAAGTGCATGAACCAATTGGAAATTATTTAAATTGAGGTGGCTCACACCTGTAATCCCAGCACTCTGGGAGGCTGAGGCAGGCGGATCATGAAGTCAGGAGATGGAGACCGTCCTGGCCAACATGATGAAACCCTGTCCTACTAAAATACAAAAAAATTAGCCGGACCTGGTGCTGTGCGCCTGTAGTCTCAGCTATTCAGGAGGCTGAGGAAGGGGAATCCTTGAACATGGGAGGTGGTGATTGCGGCCAGCCGAGATCACGTGCTACAAGACTATGACTCAAAAAAAAAAAGAATTAGCTCCAAGCTGCATCTAGTCCAGGATTTCCCAGCAGCCGTCAGTGCATCCACTATACCAGAACCTCTAGGGGACTTTATAAATGCACATTTCCAGGCCTCATCTGCTGAGTCAGAATTTCTGGAGTGAGGCCAGAGACTTGGTTTATCCCCATATTTTACGAGGCTGTTGTGAGTTGCCCACTTTATATGGAGATCTGGGGTTTGACTTCATTTTCTGAGTCAGCGACTGCACCTGATACCCTCCTCTCCATCAACCTAAAAGACGCAGGGAGCTGCAGCCAGATCTTGAAGCAAATGGGAGAAATCAGACGTAAGACCCATCCTTAAGTCCTCGAAGAACTGCCCTTCTGAAGGGGATTCAGGTTCTGCCTGTCCCTTGGGCGGGACTCGGACTAGCGGGTGCCATTGTGGAAGACGCTGCCTTGGGAAATTGTGACTGTTCCCTGTCTGAAGAGCCATCATGCCCAGGCAGGCACAGCACAAGGTTAGGAGAAAGACGTGACATTGTGACCTTCTGAATTTCTTCTCCCTCTCGGTTCCAGAACTGTAATCCCACATTTCAGGATTCTAGCACCTGAGAGTCCTTGTTAACATCACCAGTTGTCATTATCCTCTGCTGCCAGTTAACAGAGGCTCTAACTGAGAAGCAGCTGGGTGAATGTGACTTTATTTCACCAATGAGGGCAAAGCGTTTGCCTTCAGAGGATGGCAGACCTTCCAGTTGCGGATGTCAATCTTAGACATGAGGAATGTGGGGAGGATGAACTTCCTTTCTTTCTCTGTGCACACAGGTGGCCAGTGACTCAGACCCTCTGGCCATGGTCCCCGTGGTGGCATAACGGCTCCCCAAAGATGTTCATGCCTTAATCTCTAGAACCTGTGATTGCGTTACCATACATGGCAAAAGGTACACTGCAGATGTGATGGAGTTAAGGATGCTGAGGTGAGGCGGTTATGATGGATTACATGGGTGGGTGTGTTGCACTTGCAAGGGATTATAAATGGGGACAAGAAGGCAGAAGAGTTAGAGGAGATGTGACCACCGGAGTGGAGGTCTGAACGATGTGACTGCTGCCTTTGAAGATGGCGGGAGGGGCCCTGAGCCAAGGGGTGCAGCAGCGTCTAGGAGCTGGGAATGGCCAGGCGGCTGATTCTGCCCTAGAGGCCCCGGAAGGAGTAGAGCCCCAGGAACACCTTGGTATTTGAAACCCATCGTGGACTTCTGACTCCAGAACTATAAGACAATAAATATATATTTTTTAATCCCTACATTTGTGGTAATTTGTTACAGCAGCCGTAGAAAGCTAATACGGCACAAACATTGAGATGATCAGGATTTGCCACTTAAGTGTGGGGCGGGAAGAGACTTTTCCAGAACCTGCAGTGTAGCTCTGCCCTGCTTCTCATGGGGCCAGTGCACATCCGGAGAATCTAGTCGGACCTTCACCTTAGTGTTTCTTAAACCCTCAAATTACCCGCCCAAAGGTTCCGTGGACCCCGGTTTGGGAAACAACAATAAAAATCTAATGCTGTTCCCGAAGCACAGACAGACACGGAAACCACGCAGCTGTACCCAGTTATGAGGTTGCCATACGCAGGAACTGGAATGTGCATTCAGATTTATCACTCAAAAGAAAAAATAATTAGAATAAAACAAAAATGTCATGACTCCAAGACTATGTGCAAGAAGGGGTCAGAAAATCCTTCCTTAAGTGAAATATGAGCCAGAGGTTTCTGATGGCGGGAGGGAACATTGTGACTTTCCTGTTCCCAGAATGGTACCCCTCTGTACCGCACCATTTTGACTCCCACCACCAGGACCAAGGCCTCACCTCCTCCTGGGAAGTCAGAGGTCAAAGGGAGGCTGACCTGGGAATGATTTGAGGTGGAGAGAGAAGTTGAGGGCGCTCATAGCTGTCATTAATATGATTTCACTCTCAAATAGAACACAAGCAGGAGCTGAGCGTTAGAAAGCTATTTTCAGAGACATTTTAAGACAATAATTATTTTGGAGCTAAATATTATGTCAAAGATAACACACTGATAAATACTATTTATTTAGCGCATCAGAATTGTTTTTTTAGACATAGTCTTGCCCCATCGCTAGGCGCCAGGCTGGAGTGCAGTGGCTCACTGCAACCCCCACTTCCCGGGTTCAAGCGATTCTCCAGCCTCAGCCTCCTGAGTAGCTGGGACCACAGGCGCCCACCACCACGCCCAGCTAACTTTTGTATTTTCAGTAGAGACGGGGTTTCACCGTGTTGACCAGGATGGTCTCGATCTCTTGACCTTGTGATCTGCCCGCCTTGGCCTCCCAAAGTGCTGGGCTGACAGGCGTGAGCCCCCGCGCCCGGCCTGCACAGCAGATTTGGTAAAGTACTTCCATGGCCAACCAGACAGTCCTGCTTCCAGCCCGGCCTGTGCCCTTGCGGCTCCCTCCACCCAGGCCCTGCTTTGCTCCAGTGCCTCCTCCAGGACCTCCTCCTGCAGAGGTGTCTTTCCCCAGGGCTCCTCTGACCACCTTGCTGGCAGCTGTGACTCCGCCCCTTGTGCCTTGCTTTTCTCCATAGCACTTTCCACCATCTAATACACTACACATTTCCTTTTGTGTGTTGCTTACTGTCCGTCTCCCCGGCTAGACTCTAAGCTCATGAAGGCCGGGTTTTTGTTTGTTTGCCGTCTGCCTTCTACCCTGCGTGTGGTTACCAGCTAAGACAGTGCCTGGCACATGCCCATTACAGAAGAGACATTTTCCAGTGAATAAACGGATG
The DNA here is from genome assembly GCA_004027715.1 of Plecturocebus donacophilus. Lineage (NCBI taxonomy): Eukaryota > Metazoa > Chordata > Mammalia > Primates > Pitheciidae > Plecturocebus > Plecturocebus donacophilus. The sequence continues at coordinate 9,904 of PVKP010054557.1, forward strand.
TCTCATTTGACCTTGCGAGTAACCCAGAGGAGAAGTTGATATCTTCCTTTTATAGGTAAGAAAATCAGAGATTAGCCATGATAATTTACTTCCTCAAATTCCCCTTGCCAGGATCTGCTTGCAAATCCTTTCTTCTTTATTTTTTTATTAGAAAATCGCATATTTAGAACATTTAAATAAAACAGACCTGAAATGAAAGGGAGAGAAAACCACCCAGAGACAATTCTTATTAACATTTTAGTATTAATACAGAGACAGGGTGAGTATATGTCCAAAATTTTATGTCATAATACAACTTACCATTTAGTGGTATACTTTTTCACTTAGGAATGCATCATTAAAACTTAAACATGCCAATAAATATATGTCTGCACCGTGACTTATTAATGGCTACATGGTGTTCTGTCATACTAATGTACTTCAATTTACAGAACCCATTGTTGGCTACAAAGATTACTGCTGACTTTTTCTTAGTTTAAGCAACATTAAAGAGAATATATTCAGAAGCTTTGTTTACATATATCTGATTATTTTCTTTAGATAAATACTTAGAAGTGTGGATTTGCTTCATTTAAAGGGCATGCGTATTTTTCAAGTTGTATTGTTGATTGCTTCCTATAAGTCATATACATTTATACTTCTCCAGCAATACGTGGGAATGCCTATTTTCTCTCATTCTCCCCAACAGTGGTATGAGTATACTGGGTGTAGACACTATAACCAATATATTATAACTACTATAACCACTATACTATATACTGGTTATAAATAATAATGGTCAAAAACCCTTCATAATAATAGTCAAAACCCTGAGTCTTTAGTACTTTTCCACTTAGAAAGAAAACATTTTTATTTTCTTTAGACTTATAAATAATTAAGTCATCACAGTGCTGTTTTTACTTTGCTTTATTTATTATGATGTTGCACTTTTTTTTGTCTTTTTTTCTTTGTAAATTAATCATTTTTTTCTTTGAGCTGTTATTTCTTTTTTTTTTTTTTTAATGAAAAAAGAAGAAAGAAAAAGTGGGAGAGAGAACAGAATTCTTGCTCTATTGCCTGGGCTGGAATGCAATCTTAAAAAGATATTAAAAACCTCTTATGCTGTCAATTTTACTTAACAACAGAGACAGGAAGGAATAAGGGAAGAAAATAACAGACAGACAGTCAACCAATATTTCATTTAGGTCTGTAGGATACTATGCAAATGCTAAAGAGTAATTCACTTCCTATTAAATAGTCACTTTCAGAATGGGTATAATATAAATTAACAATGCGATGTCAAAATCTCCCGCTATTGTGCGGGAGTCCAAATCTCTTTGTAAGTCAATAAAAACTTGTCTTATATATCTGGGTCCTCCTTTATTAGGTACATATGTATTTATAATCATTAACTTCTATTGTTACATTGATCCTTTTACCATTATGTAATCTCTTTCTTTGTTTTAGTCTTTATTACTATTAAAGTCTATTTTATTGGAGACAACAGTTACAACTCCTGTTTTTTTTTTTTTTTTTTTTTTTTTTTTTTTTTTTT
>PVKP010054558.1:0-11412 GCA_004027715.1 Plecturocebus donacophilus
GACGGCGTGTGGCTGGTCAGGGACGGCGTGTGCCTGCTCAGGGACGGCGTGTGCCTGGTCAGGGACGGCGTGTGCCTGCTCAGGGACGGCGTGTGCCTGCTCAGGGACGGCGTGTGGCTGGTCAGGGACGGCGTGTGCCTGGTCAGGGACGGCGTGTGCCTGCTCAGGGACGGCGTGTGCCTGGTCAGGGACGGCGTGTGCCTGCTCAGGGACGGCGTGTGCCTGGTCAGGGACGGCGTGTGCCTGCTCATGGATGGCACGTGCCTGCTCAGGGATGGCGCCCGGCCCACGCAGGCTGTCCTACTCACAACAGCCCATGTGAGCAGCTTGGATCGCCAGAGAAAGAAAATCAGCTCAGAAACCTTTTAGGATTTATAAATAATGATAAATAGAAACATTTCACCCAGAGGGGCAACTTGAAAGTGAGGAGACTAAGAAGTGAGGGCGTGTGGAGTGCTTGCTGTGTTGGGTTTCCTAGGAAAGAAGGGCTGTTTTCTTGGATTTCCAATCAGACATCCAGCAGAGAAACGCGACCACGAACTTGTTTAGAGAGGATCGTCGGTGTGGTCAGTCGTGAAGTGGGACGGCCTATCCAGGCAGACGGGCAGCTGGCGTGAAGCACAGCTGTTGGCCCCCAGTGCAGGGAAAAGGGACAAGCTGTTTAGAAAAAGGAAACAATAGATAATCCCCGTGTCATTTTACCTTCTAGTATTGCTCCTTTTTAAAACATGAGAAATCTTTCAGGAAGTCTGGGAAGGAACAGAGAAGTGAATTGGGCTGACACTGAATCAAAGTTTTGACGAGTTACAGACGTCTGGGGGGACGTGTTGGGATCTGAGAGGCCGAGGTGAAGCTTACGTGTCTGAGGGGCTTGAGTTGGGGGCAACAGAGACTCATTTCCACCCCACTTCCTCCCAGGGGTACAGGCCTCTTGCATTCCCTGGGATTCTTCCCATTAAAAATGACAACTCAGTGGCACCAGAAGCCACGCTGAACGCGTCCACAGGTCCCCAGAGCCGCCTCCATGGACGTGTTACAGGAGACATGAAAGACGGAGTCAGAAGCCACGAAAATGGACCACGGCTGAGCTGAGCGGCGTCACAGCTTCGGGTGTCATGCCCACCCGCAGTCACCGGCCAGCTCCGCATGGGAGGGTTTTCTTCCTGTTCAGAATCGTGAGGCTCTGAGGGAGAGAGAGCTTCAAGTACGAACAGCAGGGTCTTACATGCAGGCATCACTTTTCTACCAGCCTTCCGGACCTTTTCTAGACGAGCTGATCATAGGCGTTGTACGTTTTTATGAAGAAGACGCAGACACTGCTCAGATCACGAGCACAGCACGATGTTGCTACAGCCTGCCCGGGGTTGTGGAGGGGTGTGGGGCGCTCATCTCTTGCGGGTGAGGGTAGCCTCCAACTCCTGGGCTGAAGCGATCTTCCTGCCTTAGCCTCTCCAGTAGCTGGGGCTACAGGAATGCTCCAGCATGCCTGGCTAATTTCCTGGTTTTTTTTGTAGAGACAAGGTCTTGCTCTGTTGCCCAGGTTGGTCTTGAACTCCTGGGCTGAAGTGATCCTGCAGCCTCAGCTTCCCTAAGTGCAGGGATCACAGGCATCAGACACTGGCCCAGCCTCATGTGTAATTTAAAATTTTCTCGTAGCCACATTAAAAAAGTGAAAACAGGTAAAATCATGTTTAATAATAGAGTCTATTTAAACTATTATGTTTCAAATGTCATCTCATAATCATTATATTAATATTAATAAAGTTTTTTTCTGAGATGGAGTCTTGCTCTGTGGCCCTGGCTGGAGTGCAACGGCACTCTCTCAGCTCACTGCAAGCTCCACCTCCTGCGTTCAGTGATTCTCCAGCGTCGCCCTCCTGAGTAGCTGGGACTACAGGCACGCACCACTGCGTGCAGCTCATTTTTGTATTTTTAGTAGAGATGGGGTTTCACCGTGTTGGCCATGCTGGTCTCAAACCCCTGACCTCCGGTAATCCACCCACCTCAGCCTTGCAAAGGGTTGGGATTACAGGCATGAGCCGCTGTGCCTCGCCTTTATCAAGTATTTTAGTTTCTTGTTTTTGGTATTAAGTCTTCAAACTCTGAAGAGTGACACACCTGCAGCCCATCTCATCTGGACAGGCCATGTTCCAGGTGTCATAGAGGGAGGTGGGGTCAGTGCGTCCTGGCTCCAGCACAGTACCACACACATGGCTTCTTGTAGCACACGTGGAATTACGTGCTTTGCAAATCCCTTGTTTCACTGAATGGTGACATCAGATGGTTTTGTGCGTATGTGTAGGCAGAGCTTCCTGATTCTTCTGGTTGGCTGTGTTAGTGCTGGAGTACTTGGAGTGCACCCCAGATGCACTGAGCCATCAGCACACACATTCCATCAAGGGCCTTCCGGATTGTTCCCTGGGACAGCAGGATGGTGTGGATGTGCTTTTTCTTTTTTGAGACAGAGTTTCACTCTTGTTGCCCAGGCTGGAGTGCAGCGGTGCGATCTCAGCTCACTGCAACCGCCACCTCCCGGGTTCAAGCAGTTCTCCCGCCTCAGCCTCCTGAGTAGCTGGGACTACAGGCACGCGCCACCACGCCCGGCTAATTCTGTATTTTTAGTAGAGAGGAGCCTTCTCCATGTTGGTCAGGCTGGCCTCAAACTCCCGACATCAAGTGATCTGCCTGCCTAGGCCTCTCATAGTGCTGGGATTACAGGCGTGAGCCACCGCCTCCCCTGCCGGCCGCGCTTGTTTATGCTGGGTCAGCGAGTGCTCAGGCCGTCGCTCACGGATCTGCTGCTGAGCTTCTAGGCTGCGGTAACCAAGTCCTGGAGCCTGGGAGGCCGGAACAGCAGAAGCTCATTTTCTCACAGCTCCAGAGGCTGTGAACCCACAGTCAAGGTGTCAGCAGAGCTGGTTTCCGCAAAGGCCTCCTTCTTTGGTGGACAGACAGCTGCTTTTTCATTGTGTTCTCACATGGTCTCTGGTGTCTTTACAAGGGCACGAATCCTATCAGATCAGGGCCTTGCCCTCATAACCTCCTTTTACCTGAATCACTTTTTTATTCCAAACACATCTACACTGGGGGCTCAACGTATGAATGTGGGGAGGCACAGTTCAGTCCAGAGGATTCTTTTCTTTTCTTTTTGTTTCCAGACAGGATCTCGCTGTGTCGCCCAGGCTGGTGTGCAGTGGTGCCGTCATACCTGACTGAGGCCTCTGCCTCCTGGACTCAAGTGATCCTCCCATCTCACGCTTCCAAAGTGTGGGATTACGGGCATGTGCCAGTGTGCCCAGCCTAACAGCATCACTTTCTGAGAAGGTGGTAGTGACATATGTTTTCTGGTTTCCAGAACTTTCTTCTACATTGTTAGCCAGCCAAGCCTTTGCCTTGTTTCAAGCAGACACTAATAGCAAATATGCGTATCCGGGCCACATTTCTTTGTCTGTGTCTTTTGCAGAGTTCATTCCATAGTCTTCCAGTCCTGCCTGCGTTCCTTTTTTTATCTTATTTTAAAAATTTAATTATAGATTTATATTTTATTTTAAATCGACAAGTAACACTGTGTGTATTTGTGGAGTACAATGTGATGTTTTGATCTATGTATACACTGGGGAAAGAGTCTAGCAAGCTAAGTGACAGACCCATCACCTCACCAACTTACCCTTTCTTTTGTGTGTGGAGAGAGCATTAAAAATCTATTCTAGAAATTTTGAAATGTTTGAATTATTCTTAACTGTTCACCGTGCAGTGCAGTCATTACTAAGCCTTAGATGTTTGAATTTTTATTAGCTCTTCATCCTGCAGTGAGGTGATTACTCAGGCTTAGATGTTTGAATTGTTATTAACTGTTCACCATGCAGTTCAGTGATTACTAAGGCTTAGATGTTGGAATTGTTATTAACTGTTCACCACGCAGTGCAGTGATTACTGAGCCTTAGATGTTGGAATTGTTATTAACTGTGTTCACCATGCAGTGCGGTGATTACTGAGCCTTAGATGTTGGAGTTGTTATTAAATGTTCACCATGCAGTGCAGTGATTACTGAGCCTTAGATGTTGGTGTTGTTATTAACTGTTCACCATGCAGTTCAGTGATTACTAAGGCTTAGATGTTGGAATTGTTATTAACTGTTCACCACACAGTGCAGTGATTACTGAGCCTTAGATGTTGGAATTGTTATTAACTGTGTTCACCATGCAGTGCGGTGATTACTGAGCCTTAGATGTTTGAATTGTTATTAACTGTTCACCATGCAATGTGGTGATTACTAAGCCTTAGATGTTGGAGTTGTTATTAAATGTTCACCATGCAGTGCAGTGATTACTGAGCCTTAGATGTTGGTGTTGTTATTAACTGTTCACCATGCAGTGTGGTGATTACTAAGCCTTAGATGTTGGTGTTGTTATTAACTGTTCACCATGCAGTGCGGTGATTACTAAGCCTTAGATGTTGGAGTTGTTATTAACTGTTCACCATGCAGTGCAGTGATTACTAAGGCTTAGATGTTGGAGTTGTTATTAACTTTGTTCACCATGCAGTGCAGTGATTACTAAGGCTTAGATGTTGGAGTTGTTATTAACTGTTTACCATGTAGTGCGGTGATTACTAAGCCTTGGTCTAAACTTTGCATTCTTTGACCAACATCTGCTCTTTCCTCGTCCCTGCCAGCCCACCTGCCAGCCTCTGGTCTTCACTGCTCTACTCCCTGTGCCTGTGGGGTTAACTTTTCAGATTCCATATGCAGCGAGATCATGAGGTACCTGACTTTCTGTGCCTGGCTTTTTTCACTCAGCGTGTCTTCCAGGCTCATTCATGTTGTCATTAATAACAGGATTTCTATTTTTTTAAAGGCTGCCTGACATTTTGTTGTGTGCACACCACGTTTTCCTTATTCATCCATTGACAGACATGCAGCTTGATTCTGTATCGCGGCCACTGTGAGTAGTGACTGTGCCGTGACCGTGGTGGTACAGACGTTGCAACGTTCTGATCTCAGATACTTTGAGGAAATACCCAGCAGTTGGAGTGCCGGGTGGTGTGGTGGCTCTCCTTTCGGTTTGTCGAGGGGACTCCACGCCATTGTCCACAGCGTTTCCCTAACTGACCTTCCCGTCAGCGGTGCACGTGAGGCCGCTTCTCCCCACAGTCTCAGCCACACTTACTATTGCTCTTTTTGAAAATATCCACTCTAGTCACATGCTGGTTAGCTCAGTCTGCGGAGCAGGGGGCTCCTGTGGCAATTTGGAAGCTCACAGCATGTTGTCATTAACCAGAATTGCCGTGCCCGGCAGATCTCCAAACCCATTCCTGCTGCCTCACCGAAACCTGGTGCCCTGGGGCCAGGTTGGGTCCTTCCCCGTTCCCCACACCCCGTTTTTATTCCATTTCCAGCGATCCAAAGAAATCCCCCCATACCAGAATAGAAATTATTGAGGACATCAAAAAGTGTACCAAGATGTATTTGCTTGTGCTAGGATTTTGTGCCAGGGAACTAACATCTGAAAATGAATCACATTTCTCTCCATGAGGCTGTATAGTACCTTATGATTTTCAAAGCATTTTGTAGCTTTATTTCAGCCTGGGCCTGAAAATATATATAGATAACCCATTTTTTTGGTCTCTATTATTGAGTGATCTGTATTCCCTTAAAGTTGTTTATTTGTTAAGAATTTCTAGTTTTTTTCTGTATTAACACTTCATATCTATTGTTAGTAAGGACTATATTGCTTGGTATAGTTTACCGATAGTGCCAAATTTATAAGCATCATCAGATGTTAAAAGTTTGTGTTGAAAATTTTTGCTTATGTTCTCTATTATTTAAATGACTTTACCATTTTTCTTATTATTTCTTGAACTTCTCAGTAATGAGGTTTGATTCCTAAAGCTACTCATGGAAGGGTTAGGAACATCACAGAAAATAATTGATATGACCTCAGGGAACTTTTTTTTGGTATTTTAGTTGCTTAAAAATGCAAACCTGAATGCAAATGCGAAAGCATTTTGAGACCTGGTACGCCTGTGATTAACTGCTGTGATTAGTTTTTAGGGTTACAATCCTCTCAAAACTGAGGAACCGCACTAAACCTATGAATGACTGCAGGTTCTGGTGGTGTGGGGAGCGCTGAGCCCATTCACATGGGAGGACACAGAAGTTCACTGTGACTCCGTGTTTTGGCTGAATAGTCAAACAACTTGTTAAGGAACAAACTTACCTCTTAGAGTCACAAAAAGCACATGAAAAATTTGTCTAAAGGCCCATGTTATTGTTGCTATGGGAACCACAACTTCATTTCCTGACATAGATTTGTTAGAATTTTTTTGCAACAACAATTATTTAACCCAATGTTTGTGCTACAGTTTTTTTATTTGCTTAAACAGGAGCAGTTGAGTGCATTTAAGAGATAGGCTAATACTACTGCTATTCAGAATTGGGGGCCGAGGGGACGGAGACAGGCTGATTAATCGCTAGAAATGTACAGTTAGAAGGAGAGAGAAGACTTGGTGTTCAGCAGACCAGCAGGGTGACTACAGTTAACATTAATTGATTGTACATTTCAAAATACCTAGAAGAGAAAAATTAGAATGTTCCTAGAACAAAAGATGAATAAGGCGACAGATACCCCAGTTATCCTTTTATTATATGAATGTATCAAATTATTGCATGCACCCCCCAAATATGTACATTTATTATTTTTCAATACAAAATGTGTAAAAGTTAAATCTTAAAAAAAATTTTAAAAACCCAGAAGAGAGGAGAATGTCACACTTATTAGAATTCCAAACATAGCCTCTAATAACTGGTGGTATCGTGATAGAATTCTAGCTTGAACTTTTTAAAAATCATGTAAGACTTCAGACTGTCTCTGGAATTGATGACATATTATATGAATAAACACTCTCTCACTAGGCTATCAATTATGAATACCTAAATATTACCATGTTAGATGCTCCGTATCATTTCATGTGGACCAGTATTTTAACTATTCTTAATTATTTGTCAGTGTCTACATGCCAATATTTGATGAAATATGTTAATTATTGACAAAATAGTAAGAATTGAAAAACAAATGTGGGTTAAATGATTGCTATGGCACATTCAAATCAATGTGAAGAGACCTGAAGACAGAGTTCATGTGTCAAGGCAGTTGAGGGCTCCCACCCCTGAGCTCTGATTTTATCACCGTTTTTCTCTATGCATCACTTTTGCGCTCTTTATGCTCTTTGCCATGAGTTAATGCGTGAGAATTTGTTGTCTGCCACTCCCATTCCTACCTCAGAACACTATGAGATGCAGAAATACCACTGAGACCTTGTCTCCCTTTTGGCCCCTGTTTCCTCAGCTGTCAGGTGACAGAGAAGGAACCGACCCCCAAATCACAGTGCTCCGTTAGGGCTCAGACGCTGCGTGGCTGTGCTGCATGACCTGGAAAAGCAGGATCAGGGTGGACGACACTGTCTGTAGCACTTGGTGACATTAACCCGTGACCGCGCGATGAGGTAAAGCTGATGCAATTCACTAAAGTTGCAACAAAGACCCTTCCTTTTGTAGGACATCGTCTCACAATGAAGGATAATGTGACCCACACGAGGCCTGTGACGTCTCTTACTGCAAAACTTTCTTACCTCAAGAAATACCCCAGAGATGCATACCAGTGTCTTTTTGTGCTGCTGAGGAGGAATGTAAGATTCTAACACGCTTCGCTGCTCAGAAATACTACAGGGTATGGTGTGCCGGCCCTCTGTTCCCTTGGAGACTTGTTCAAGGGAGAGAAGGAGGCTGAGGAAATTAACATGCATCTAACATTTCTTTCTTCTGTCTTGGTTTGGTCTTTTTTTGTTTCTTCTTTTTTTAAAATTTTACTTTAAGTTCTGGGATACATGTACAGATCTTGCAGGATTGTTACACAGGAACACACATGCCATGGTGTGGTCTTTTGTTTTTAAAGTAATCTCATGATATCACATAGACAGGAAAGTATCACTTGTGACTGTTTTCTAAACTGAGTGCAAAAGGCAGAGATTGTTTTCTGGCCTTTTGGGTTTGAAGAGGATGCTGTTTTGTGACTTCACCTTAGCACAGCAGTCTTCAGAACCAGGTGTTCAGCGTTCAGTGGCATGTCGGATTTCTTACAGAGATGATGAGATCAGACGGTTTTAAAGAAGTTGATTTCTTACCTTAGGGTTCATGGTTTCTCTCCCGAGTCTGCTAATCTGAGAAAGTGTCTGAGTGATGCTTCTGCGTCTTTGCCTGCTGTGTTCTTGACTCACCCTTCCCCCTCTTACAAAGGAGGGAAAGCGTGTACCCTCCCATCCCATCCGGAATCTTGTATGGAGCGTTGCCCTCAGGTGTCAGAACAGTGGACGGTCTGGGGTATCTCTTTTACTGCTGGTGAAGTTAAGGACTCTAATCAATGGGTGAAACTTATTTTTGGTTTCTCACTTCTTGCTTTCAACATAAGTAAAAGAGGATATCATAGGGTTATCAGCTAATTATTCAGAGTAATTGTTAATGATAGGTACTCAGTAATTTCTGAAGGAGTTCCAAGGCTTGAGGGCCATCACCAGAATAAAACACTTATGTTCCATCCATGTATTAATGCAATCTAAGGTTCACATCTTACAGCTATTAAAAAAGTCATTGACACTGAGCCCAGCTCTCTTTCACTAAAAAATAATATTTATCCATGAATATATTAATGAATTGGGAAAAATCTCATTAAGAGAGGCATTTCCAATTTAGTTTTAATGGTAATATTTAATGTTCTTCAACATTTATATTTTAGGGTCACCTCTAAAACTAATAATAGCTTAGGAAGACATTTTTATCATCTAGAATTTAAAAATGCATTTTTACTTTTATATGCATACGTGTGAAATGTGTGTTCACGTGAATATAGACAGAAAAAGAAAAAAATCTTTTAAGCTTAAATATATGTTACAGTAGGACACGGTTCTGTAGGAGGAGATGGAATGGAAAAAGTATTTAAGAACAAAAATGAATACTGTAATATTGTAGGCCATTTAGTTCATACATGTTCATACATGTTTTGAATGGATGATGGCTGGGATGAAATTGACATGGTGGATGTGGCATTTAGATTCCAGCTACTATGTGTAAAAGGGCAATATGACAGTTTTATCTCGAAATGGCAAATGTATCCTATCAAGATCTTTTCCACGGGGAGGAATTTAAGATGTGGACCTGACCGTGTGACAGTCGACTCTACCATGCTCCTGAATCCTGCAGAGACCACATGGGCTGAGGCCTGTGGAGACCAGTGCCATTCTACACCTTTTGAAAAAGATACTACAGTGTGATAATAAACGCGAGAAAGGTCCAATAAACTGCATTTTTATCGTGTTCTTTTTCTAGTTTGGAAACTTGACCTCAGGAGGTGTGAGAAGAAAGTTTCTTATCTTGCAGCCACTAAAAACTGGGCACGTCCTGACCCTTTAGATGCAGCCGGACCTTGCTGTGCTTGCGCCAAAGCTCTGGGCAGTTCCCAGGTTGCTCAGGCTGAAAGCGGAGCTCTGGGGCCTCTGCACCTCATACCCCTCTGCGACTGACTCTCTCCTCCCTCGCCTGCACACAGGGTCCTGCTGGGCCCTGCCTGGTCCTTCAGAGACAGAATGAATGAAGGAACCAGAGCACGGGCGATAGCATGTTCTCTGTGGAGATGTGAGACGTCACCGTCACCAGGGCTGTGGGCCTTCTCTGCAGAGAGCTCCATCAGGAATGGCCCAGACCAGAGCTGGGTGCCCAGCCCCTTCCCCGGGACCAAAGCCACTTTGTGAAATGCAGCCATGCCTTCGCTGGCTCCGCCGGGCTGGCGCAGGGGCAAGAAGAGCTGTCCTGGCAGGTGTCCTTGCTGGCTTCAGTCTCTGCCTCTGCACATCACTTTCCTCAGCAGCTCTTGGGGCCCAGGGAGGTGTGGAGTGCCTCCGAAAGCCTCCAGGGAGGGGTGCAGTTGGTCCCAGGGTCACCAGGAGCCACAGCCCAGGCTCCCACTTCTCAGGGCTGAGTCACTGGCATGGTGCTTCCCACGCCTGCGTCTTCCAGGGACAGCTGCTGCTTTGATCAGTTCTCTAAAGAATGCCCTAGAAGGGGGACTCCATGTTTGGGTCCCCTTCCACAGACACTCCCTTCGTGGAAGCTGTTTCTCTCTCCTGGGTTTCCCCTCTGGAGTCCCCCTCCACACACACTCGTGGAAGCCTGCCTTCCCCTCCTAAACTCCATCTCTCTCTATCCCTTCCACGCAGTGTGGAAGCTGCTGTCCTCTCCTGGATTCCATCTTTGTGGATTCTCTCACTCAGGGTGAGAGTTAGGTGTTTCTCTCTCCTTCTCCTGTTAATCTCCGTAAATAAATGACTTTCTACAGACGAACAAACAAACCAAAAAAAAAAAAAAAAAGAATGCCCTAGAGGGAAGGACCAGCAGAGGACCTAGAAACGGCAGCGAGTTCTGAAAGCATTTCCTGTGTCAAGCAGCCTTGCTGTACACAAAGGCACTGAGTGGCCACTGAGAGGCGAGTGGCCCTTCCCCAATGAGCCCACCATGCTCGCCTCAGAGACCCAGGAGCCAGCAGCCCCTTGGGAGACATGGGCAGTGCCTCAGTGGTGCCTGCACAGACCTCCAGGGAGGAGCCTGGCTGCCGGCTGGGAGTGTTGGCTGGCTGAGAAGGGAGTTTCCCTGTGCGCATTTCCTCCAAGTGCTGACGGCACCATTGAAACTCTTACAAATGGCATGGGCTTGAAGCATCTTGACCTGTGTCTCTCTTTTTTAACAGCGTCTCAGTGAGGCCTGTGAAGGAGGCTTCTTGGAGGAGTTACCTGGTGATCTGAAAGAGCCTTGAGCTCACCTAAAACCTCAAAGATGAGATGCTTCAAAACACGTCTGCCCTTTGAGCTCTTCTAGGTGAGGGCAGAAGGCAGTTTGGTCTCTGTCAGATTCCAACCAGGAACAAGAGCTTTCTCTTTCCTTTTGTTTTGGCTTTTCTTTCTTCTTGTTTTTTTTTTTTTTTTTTGGTTATTAAAGAAGCCACAGAACTTGGAATATTATTCTAGGTAAACTGATGACCCTTTAATTGATTTTCCTTTGCTTAGCAAACCTCCCTACCCTGCTCTCGTTTATCCCACCTGATGAATCTCCGCCCAGCCTCAGCTGCTCCTTCCTTTGAAGAGTCCTGTGTTTCTTTTCTTTCGACATTGCCCGTGTCCCCACAGTAGTCATGCAGAGCCTGAGTGGTCTGTTCTCACGTTCTCACGGGGTTGGGTGGAAGCTGGGAGTGCCCGGATTCAGGTCCCACCAGCCTGTGACATTTGTCCCCCCCACCTCTGACCTCTGTCCTCCCACCTCTGACCTCTGTCCTCCCACCTCTGACCTACGTCCCACCAGCCTGTGACATC
>PVKP010054559.1:0-11437 GCA_004027715.1 Plecturocebus donacophilus
GAAAGAAGGAGAGGCAGGAAAGAGAAAGAAGGAAAGAAAGAAAAAGAAGGAAAGAAAGAAAAGACAAGCCTGACCAACATAGTGACATCCCGTCTCTACTAAAAATACAAAAAGTAGCTGGGTATGGTGGCGTGTGCCTGTAATCCCAGCTACTCAGGAGCCTGAGGCAGGAGAATCACTTGAACCCAGGAGGTGGAGGTTGCAGTGAGCCGAGGTTGCAGCATCTGGAACTAGCCCCTACTCCAGTTTCATCAGCCCTGAAAACTGTAGCCGTGACTTCTGATGCGGGGTTTGTTCATCCATTTACCATGTGGCTGTTTATTGAGCAACTACTACGTGCTAGACCCTGTTTTAGGAGCCAGGGACCCAGCAGTGAACAAAACGGATCCCTGTCCTTGGAGAGCTAACATCCTCCTGGGAGAGAGCAAGAAACAAAACAGTAGAAAAAAATCATTAAAATGTGCAAGGAAGGCCAGGCGTGGTGGCTCACACCTGTAATCCAAGCACTTTGGAGGCCAAGGTGGGCGGATCACCTGAGGTCGGGAGTTCAAGACCAGCCTGACCAACATGGTGAAACCCCGTCTTTAAAAAAAAAAAAAATGTGCAAGGAAGAAAAATCAAGCCATGTGAGGAGTGGAGTTTGGTAGGGATGAGGTGAGGCTTGGGCTTGTTTTCCATGGCGGTGCAGTCAGGGAAGACTTCTCTAAGGAGGCAACCTTTGAACAAAGGTGGAAATGAAGTGAGGAAGAAAGAATGCCAGGTGAAAAGGAAGAGCAGGCCAGGCGAGGTGCTACATGCCTGTAATGCCAGCATTTTGGGAGGCTGAGGTGGGTGGATCACGAGGTCAGGAGTTCAAGACCAGCCTCGCCAGCCTCTGCCTGGGTAACAGAGTGAAACCCGGTCTCTACTAAAAATACAAAAATTAGCTGGGCATGGTGGCACGTGCCTGTAATCCCAGCTTCTCGGGAGGCTGAGGCAGGAGAATCGCTTGAACCCAGGAGGTGGAGGTTGCAGTGAGCTGAGATTGTGCCACTGCACTCCAGCCTGGGCGACAGAGCTGGACTCCATTTCAAAAAAAAAAAAAAAGAAAAGAAAAAAGAAAAAGAAAGCAAGAGAGAAAGAAGAGGAAGGAAGGGAGAGAGGGAGGGAAGGGAAGGAGGGAGGGAGGGAGGGAAGGGAAGGGAAGGAAGGAAAATGAAAGGAAAAGCATTTCAGGCGGAGGGAACAGCCAAGGCAAAGCCTGTGAGGCGGGAACAGGCCTCATTTCAGAGCAGCAAGGAGGTCCCAGAAAGTGCGGAGTTTTTCTTGCCCATCTTGGGCCTTCGCCCCTGCTATTCCTTCTGTCAGACACCTTTTCGTTCTTTACCTAGCAATTTTCTTTCTTTTTCTTTTCTCTTTCTTTTTGCTTTAAATTATGGAGACAGGGTCTTGCTCTGTTACCCAAGCTGGAACTCCTGGGCTCAACTGATCTTCCTGTCTCAGTTACCCAAGTGGCTGGGAGTACAGGCTCATACCACTATCTGGCTAATTTTTTTTTCAGAGATGGGGTCTTGCTATGTTGCCTAGGCTGGTCTCGAGCTCTTGGCCTCAAGTGACCCTCCTGCCTCAGCCTCCCAAGGCACTGGAATCATAGGCATGAGCCACCATGCCCAGCCTTCACTTTGCAATTTTCTAGCTTGTCTTTCCCCATTTCACACCAGTATCAGCCATTGAGGGAAGCCTAGGCTGACCGCTTCCTCCGAAGTGTATGGCTGCCTCCTCCAGCCTTCGCAAGTCTGTGGTACCTTTCAGCTTATCCTTCGTACTGTGTCCACTCATTCCTTTAACAGATGGAAATAGCACAGGCACCATGCAATTTCAGGGAGGAGTAGCATGCGAAATAATCAAACAGGGCCAAGGGCCAGAAATGACATGGGTGTGGTCTGGGAAGGTTGCTCAGAAGATGCCACATTTAGTCAGATAACTAAATGAGCAAAAGAGGCCAGCCTTGGAGAGGTGTAATAGAAGGGCTTTCCAGAACAGATAACAGCCAGTGCACAGGGCATGAGGTTGAAAGTAAGGTGAGATGGGCTGGGCGCGATGGCTTAAGGCCTGTGATCCCATCATTTTGGGAGGCCGAGGTGGTGGATCATGAGGTCAGGAGATTGAGACCATCCTGGCTAACAGGGTGAAACCCCATCTCTACTAAAAATACACAAATTAGCCAGGTGTGGTGGCGGGCGCCTGTCATCCCAGCTACTCGGGAGGCTGAGGCAGGAGAAACGCTTGAACCCCAGAGGTGGAGGTTGCAGTGAGCCAAGACTGTGCCACTGCACTCCAGCCTTTCTGAAAAAAAAAAGAAAGTAAGGTGAGACTATTGTTTTTTTGAAAGTGGGTGGTTGTTTTTCGTTTTTTTTGTTTTGTTTTGTTTTCAAGGTGCTGTTTAATGTTTTTCGTTTCTTTTCTATTCTTCTTTTTTTTTTTTTTGAGACAGAGTTTTGCTTTTGTTGCCCAGGCTGGAGTGCAATGGCGTGATCTCGGCTCACCACAACCTCTGCCTCCTGGGTTTAAGCGATTCTCCTGCCTCAGCCTCCCAAGCAGCTGAGATTACAGGCATGCATCGCCATACCTGGCTAATTTTGTGTTTTTAGTAGTTGAAGTTTCTCCAGGTTGGTCAGGCTGGTCTTGAACTCCCAACCTCAGGTGATCTGCCCACTTGGGCCTCCCAAAGCGCTGGGATTACAGGTGTGAGCCACCGAGTCCAGCCTGTTTTTTGTTTCTTTGAGATAGTCTCACTCTGTTGCTCAGGCTGGAATTCAGTGGCATGATTTTTTTCTTCTTTTGAGACAGACTTTCCATCTTGTCGCCCAGGCTGGAGTGCAGTGGTGCCATCTCAGCTCACTGCAGCCTCCCAGGTTCAAGCAATTCTCCTGCCTCGGCCTCATGAGTAGCTGGGAATACAGGCACACGCAACCATGCCCGGCTAATTTTTTGTATTTTTAGTAGCAATGGGGTTTCACCATGTTGGCCAGCTGGTCTTTAACTCTTGACCTCAGGTGATCTGCCTGCCTCGGCCTCCCAAAGTGCTGGGGTTACAGACATGAGCCACTGTGCCCAGCTTATTATTATTATTATTTGAGACGGAATCTCACTCTGTCGCCCAGGTTGGAGTACAATGGTGCGATCTTGGCTCACTGCAACCTCTGCCTCCTGGGTTCAAGCGATTCTCCTGCCTCGGTTTCCCAAGCAGCTGGGATTACAGGCACCTGCCACAACACCCGGCTAAGTTTTTGTATTTAGTTGAGACAGAGTTTCACCATGTTGGTCAGGCTGGCCTTGAACTCCTGACCTCAGGTGATTCACCTGCCTTGGCCTCAAGTGCTGGGATTATAGGCGTGGGCCACCGCACCCAACAACCCCCGTCTCCAATTTATTATTTTTTTGAGACAGAGTCTTGCTTTGTTGCCCAGGCTGGAGTGCAGTGGTGGGATCTCTGCTCAATGCAACCTCTTCCTCCCAGGTTCAAGCAATTCTGGTGCCTCAGCTTCCTGAGTAGCTGGGACTATAGGCACGTGCCACCACGCCCAGCTATGTCTCCCCATTTTCTTTTTTTTGAGATGGAGTCTCACTCTTGTTGCCCAGGATGGAGTGCAAGGGCCGTTCTCGGCTCACTGTAATCTGCATCTCCCAGATTCAAGTGATTCTCTTGCCTCAGCCTCCCCAGGAGCTGGGACCTCAGAGGCTCACCACTACACCCGGCTAATTTTTTTTGTATTTTAGTAGAGATGGGGTTTCTCCATGTTGGCCAGACTGGTCTCAAACTCCTGACCTCAGGTGATCCACCCACCTTGGCCTCCCAAAGTGTTGGGATTACAGGCTTGAATCTGGCCATGTCCCCTTCTAAAACACAAAGTGTGGCTGGATGTGGTGGCTCACACCTGTAATCCCAGCATTTTGAGAGGCTGAGGCTGGAGGATCACCTGAGGCCAGGAGTTCAAGACCATCCTGGGCAACACACTGAGACTTCATCTCTGCAAAAAAACAAAGAATTAGCCAGGCATGGTGGTGCATGCCTGTAGTCCCAGCTGCTCAGAGGGCAGAGATGAGAGAATCACTTGAGCCTTGGAGGTTGAGGCTGCAGTGAGCTGGGATCTTATCCACTGCCCTGCCTGGGTAACAGAATGAGACTCTGTCTCAAAAAAAAAAAAAAGCCCGAATTGCAACTTTGTTTCCAGTGCCACCAAACTTCCCCATGGATCTCTAAATGTTCACTGAGTAAATGAATGCCTGAAGGGTGGAGCAAGAATTTGGCTGGTTTCCCCAGCTTCATCTGGGGAGGCAGCCTGGGACCTGGCAGGCAGAGAGGGAGGTCCCAACCCTGTGCATGGTGGTTCCAGACAACCCAATCCCTCAGCCCCCCGAAACCTCACTCTGCCTTCTTGTCCTCCTCATCTGTAGAATGGGTGGGCTGGATAATTAGAGGAAGATACTTCATTTCTCAGGGAAAGGGCCATGGACATGCTGGCTTGATGATTGGGGTGAGGGGCTTCTCAGCTTACTCACCCGCAAAACTGGAGCAAAAGAACTAGCTTGGGCCAGGCTTGATGGCTCATGCCTGTAATTCCAGCATTTAGGGAGGCCAATGCAAGAGGATTGCTTGAGTCCAGGCTGGATGGTTTTGCATCAGCATAATTCTCCTTCTCTCTTTCTGTCGTTAATATCCTCCAAAGAGTTGCTCAGAGGTAAAAATAAGAGCGAAAGCATCGCTGCCTGGTTTCTGGGATGACTGAAACCACACAGAGCCACGCGTAACCAAGGTACCCGCAGCCCACTGCGCTTCCGCGTATCCCCAGAGGGCGTCAACGTGCTGGTACCGCCGCCAGGGAGCGCTCCCCGCAAGAGCCCCGGGAACAAGGTTTAGCTCCCTCGCCTGGTTTCCGAAGGAGTGAGGGGTCCGACGGCGGCCACGAACAGAGCTGCATGCTCTGCAGACCCCAGATATCCTCTAGAAATTCTGCAGAGGCCTCCATCCTCCGCTTGGGCACGAGTCTGCATTTATGGAACGCCATCTGCATGCAGAAGCCCCGAAAAAGGCAGTGCCCATTTTATAGCGGGGAGAACTGAGACTCAGAGGCCACAGGAGTCCTCAGGATGAACAGCGAGTTGGGATTCAAACCTCTCTTAGTAACAATAATAGACGCCAGACGCGGTGGCTCAAGCCTGTAATCCCAGCACCTGGGAGACCGAGGCGTGCGGATCACCTGAAGTCAGGAGTTCGAGACCAGCCTGGTCAAACATGGTGAAACCCCGTCTCTACTAAAAATACAAAAATTAGCTGGGCGTGGTGGCGGACATCTGGAATCCCAGATTTCTAGGGAGGCTGAGGCAGGAGAATCGCTTGAACCCGGGAGGCGGAGGTTGCAGTGAGCCGAGATCGCACCACAACTGCACTCCAGCCTGGGCAACCAAGCGAAACTCGGTCCCCAAACCAACAGCAAAACAATAAACAATAACGATAACATTAAAAGTGACAGCAGCCAACACTTACTGAGCATCTAGTGTTTCTCAGCTCTTGGCCAGCACTGTTTCATTGAATTTTACCAACACCCAAGAGGCGGGTGCCTCATTCCCATTTCACTGATGAGGTGCTCTGAAGGGTTTGGCTTCCCCAAGGCGTGGAGCGCTGGGATTTTAATGCAGATTTGCCCAGAGCTTGTCTCCAGGTAACGGGGAACCTTCCATGCCCTTGAATAGGGGACCACGGATGCAGGCATCCCTAGCCTACAAATGCACCGGGCTGGGGTGGGGAAGTTATTTGTTCTTTCGGGGGTCCCGGGAGGCCCAAAGGCCTTGGCCACTCTCAGCTTGAACGTGGGGAACCGTTCTCACCGGGTTCCCGCGCGCTCCAATGAGGGACCCCTCGGCAGCGTGCAGTCGTCGCGGAACCCGGAAAAAGGCCAGGCGGGGAGCCGATGGGCGCGCTCCGGGCTCGGGAGACCGAGGGGGCGGGCGGGCGGGACCCCGCAGCCCCGGGGGCCTCTGGGAGCCCCTCCCCACTCGGCCCCGCCCCCTCCCGGGGCGCCGACCTCCGAGGTCACGTGACAGGGCCCGGCGGCCGCTGAGGCCGGAGGGCGCGGCGCGGGGACGCGGAGGCCTGGCCAGGCGGGGCCGGAGCCGAGCAGGCCGGAGCGGGCCGCGCGCCGGGGAGGGTCGCGCCGCGGCCGCCCCCTCCCCGCCGCGCCTGGGGCGCACGCGCGCTCCTCTCACCGCCCCTCCCTCCGCGTGGGGACCCCTGGCGGGCGGCACGAGGACATGGCCAGCGACGCCGTGCAGGTAGGCACACCTGCGTCTGGAGTCGCAGGGCGATCGGACGGCGCCGGGGACCCGGCCCGCGCGCTGCCGGGGGAGCCCCCCAACCCCCGAACCGGATCCAGGCGGCGAGGGTGGGGGCCTCCGGAGCGCCGGGCGCCCCCTCCCTGGGCCGTGACTGTGGAGCCAGCAAGGCCCCCTTCTCAGCAGGTGGCGATGTGGACGGGTCTGGTGGGGGGGCGATCCCAGAGGCAACCCCCTGCCGCACCCCCAAACTCGGCCTCTCCCGGAGAACTGGAAGGGGCGCGGCGGAGGCGCGACTTCGGGTGTCTGCGGCTGGCTGGGAGTCCCGGTGCCTCTCGTCCCCCCAAACTCATCCCCCTCCTCAGGGTTGGGTGTCCGGCAGGTGCCGCTCCACCTGGGCCAGGTGCCAGGCGCGGTGCCCTGGGAGGGGAGGAGGCCGACCGGCCGGGCCCGTGCCCTTCCCCCGCATAACAAAGCTCCAGCCATCCCCGCCTCTAGACAGCTTTACGATCTTCCAGACGCCACCCAGATTGGCACCTGTTGGCGGAAGTATCCGAGTCACTGCATTAGGTCAGGGGACTGGGGACCCCCACTCCCACCCTCTGTGCTGTCAGGTGGAACCTTCTCCTGGGTGGGGAGTGTCCCAGTCAACAGGCCAGAGATGCTCCCATATATAGAATCCTACTTCTTTGCATGGTGGCTGGGCACACACCTGGTGGGTATCACTGCCCTGGACTCACCACCTTCCCTGTCTGTGACAAGCAGGGCCAGCGTGACTGCCAACCTTCTTTGGTTCAAGTGACCCAAATCTGAGCAATGTCTGTGCCTTGGTGCCCCCATTAGCACCTCACCAGCCAATTCATCGTCCTGTGGTTGTTGTGTAACTGGGTTCTCATCTCCTTCTGCACCTGCCCCCCGGCCCCTTTGTGTCTCCCCTGTGACCCCCAGTCCCTCCCGCCTCCCCAGTCCTGCTGATGGCCTGCCGGCCTTGCCGAGGAGCTGGGCGTATCTGGTGTTGCCGATCACACAAGGTCAGACCTCAGGGCCGGGATGGGCCGGGGTCCCTGCCTCTACCCCTGGCCCAGAGCGGGCTGTGTAGGAATCCTCGGCACTTGCATGCGCTTGGCGCATCCCACATAGGACCCAGACAGACTGTCCCACGCCCTGGTCCCCCCTTCCCATCTCCTCCCCTGTCTCTTCCCCCTTTCTGGTCTTTCCTCTCTCATGGCTGCTTGGGCCTGCCGCCCCGTCCCTCTGTCTGTCCCAACGTGTGCCTGTCTGTTCTGTGTCCTGCAAACGGATGTCCTGTCCAGATTCCGGGAACGCCCAAGGCATTGAAATCTCCGGATGTGGGGGTCTAGGTCCCTGGCTGCGCTGGCAAGGCGGGGATTCTGGGAGGCAGGTCCTCTGGGTCTGAGGTCTCTGCTCCATGGGGAGTAGGGGTTCTCCTTAGGCCCGGCCAGGCCCCTGAGTCCTGGGTTTGCCTTGCTGGCCCTCAGGTGACCCCAATGCCCTGGCTAGAAGTGAGTCACACTCAGGGGAGGAGAACCCAGGAGCCCAGCCTCCCTCCCTCTCTGTGTTACAGACCTCAGCTGCTGGAGGTGGGGGCCGAGGGAGGCTACCTCTCCTCTCTGCCTGGACTTCCCCAGTTGAGTTGGCCCCGCTCTTGGCTGTGTCCTTGCTCTGCCTGCTGGGATTGGGGTGGGGCCTGACTGAGAAGGGTGGTATTCGGTGAGCCTGGGTTTAAATTCCAGCGCTGACACTTCCTCACTGTGTGTCCTGGGCCCAGTGCCTTCGCCTTCGCCTCTCTGAGCCTCGGTTCTGACCTAGGAAAAATGGGACTAAGAGGGTGTTCATGGGAGAGAGAGACCAAGACCTGGCTAGCACTTGGCAGGCGGGGCTGCGGTGAAGGTGTTACTGGTAAGCGTCCTGGTCAGCGGCTCAAGGGGTGAATCTGTGTGGTTAGTGATTTATTTACTTATTTACATTTATTTTTTTGGGGGGAGAGAGTCTTGCTCTGTCACCCAAGCTGGGAGTACAGTGGTGTGATCCTAGCTCACTGCAGCCTCGATTTCTGAGGCTGGAGTGATCTTCCTGCCTCAGCTTCCCGAGTAGCTGGGTCAAAAGGCACAGAACAACATACCTAGCTAATTTGTTTTTATTTTTGTAGAGACAGGGTCTCGCTCTGTTGCCCAGGCTGGAATGCAGTGGCGAGATTCTAGTTCACTGCAACCTCAAACACCTGATCTACAGGACTATAGGCGTGCACTACCACACCTGGCTAATTTTTTTTCCTTTATTTATTTTTTTAAATTAAGACTGGGTTTCACTCTGTCACCCAGGCTGGAGTGCAGCGGCATGATCTCTGCCTCCTAGACTCAAGCCATTCTGCCACCCCAGCCTCCTGAGTGGCTGGGACTACAGGTGCCGTCTGGGCACCACCACGCCCAGCTAATTTTTGTATTTTTAGTGGACAGGGTTTCGACATATTGCCTAGGCTGGTCTTGAACTTTTGAGCTCAAAGTGACCTGCCTGCCTAGGCCTCCCAAAGTGCTGGGATTACAGGTGTGAGCCACTGCACCCAGCCTTTCTTTTTTTTATTTTCATTTTTTTATTTTAAGATGAGATTTCACCATGTTGGTCAGGCTAGTCTTGAACTCCCGACCTCAGGTGATCTGCCCACCTTGGCCTCCAAAGTGCTTGGATTACAGGCGTGAGCCACCACGCCCAGCCTCTTTTTTTCTTTTTTGAAACAGGCTCTGCTGCCCAGGCTCGAGTGCGGTGGCATGATCTTGGCCCACTGCAACAACCTCCACCTCCTGGGCTCAACCGAACCTCCCATCTCAGGGCTCCCAAGTAGTTGGGACTACAGGCACACATCACCACACCTGGCAAATTTCTGTATTTTTTGTAGAAATGGGGTCTCACCATATTGCCCAGGCTGGTCTGATCTCAGGCAATCCTCCGGCCTCATGCTCGTAAAGTGCTAAAATTATAGGTAGTGCCATCATACCCGGCTAATACTTTTTAATATTTTGTAGAGATTTTTTAGGTCTTGCTATGTTGCCCAGACTGAGCTCCCATTCCTGACCTCAAGCACTGCTCCTGCCTCAGCCTCCCAAAGTGCTGGGATTACAGATGTGAACCACTACGCCTGGCCAAATCTATGAACCTTTAACCGTAGGCTTCTCAGCCTCAGCACTGCTGACACTGAGGGCTGGGTTGTTCTTTGCAGTGGGGGCTGTCCTGAGCACTGCAGGGTCCTGAGCAGCATCCCTGGCCTCACCCTGATAGAAGCCACTTCCCTACCCACAGTTATGACAACCAAAAATGACTCTGTATGTCGCCACATGTTCCTGGGCTTGGGGAGGAAATCTCCCCTCCATTGAAAACTACTGGGTTACTGGCCAGGCACAGTGGTTCACACTTGTAATCTCAGCACTTTGGGAGGCTGAGGCTGGCCGATTGCTTGAGGTCAGGAGTTCAAGACCAGCTTGGCCAACGTGTAAAACCCCATCTCTACTAAAAATACAAAAAATGGCTGGGTGTGGTTGGCACATGCCTGTAATCCCAGCTACTGAGGAGGCTGAGGCAGGAGAATCGCCTGAACCAGTGAGTTGGAGGTTGCAGTGGGCCAAGATCGCGCCAGTGCACTCCAGCCTGGGCAACAGAGTGAGACTCCATTTCAAAAAAACCCCAAAAACAAAAAAACGAACTACCGTTACTTCCTTGAGCCTCAGTTTCCTCACCTGTGAAGTGGGAGATTGTTGGCAGCTACTCAGGATGATTAGGGACCATTGGGAAGATGGTGGGAGTGATACACTTGGTCTGTGGCCTTCCTCCCTGGGGCAGCTGCTCTTGAGATTAGTGACTGGCCAAGGATAACATTCATCGGCTGCGAAATGGATGCTCCCAGCTGAAGGAGATAATGCCAGGGGGCCATTTCCTAGCCAACATTTGTAATCTGGGTGCTCTCATTTCAAATTGAGGCGGGGTGGTGGGCGCGGGGGGACACGACTCACACCTGTAATCCCAGCACTTTTGGAGGTCAAGGCAGGAGGATTGCTTGAGCCCAAGAGTTTGAGATCAGCCTGGGCAACATAGTGAGACCCCATGTTTATGAAAAATACAAAAATTGGGAACTGGATGCAGTGGCACATGCCTGTAATCCTGGCACTTTGGGAGGCCGAGGTGCGCGGATCATGAGGTCAAGAGATTGAGACCATCCTGGCCAATGTGGTGAAACTCCATCTTTACTAAAAATACAAAAATTAGCCAGGCGTGGTGGCGCATGCCTGTAGTCTCAGCTACTCTGGAGGCTGAGGCAGGAGAATTGCTTGAACCCGGGAGGCAGAGATTGCATCAAGCTGAGATCACACCACTGCACTCCAACCTGGTTATAGAGCGAGACTCCGTCTTAAAAAAGAGAGAAAAAGGGAGAAAGATCCAAGATGGCCGCGTAGCAGCAGCTCAGGATTGTAGCTCCCAGTGAAAGCGCAGAGAGTGAGTGGACGCCGCAATCGCAGACGAATTTTTGATGCCCGCAGACTGGGAGATTCCTGGCGAAGGAGCCACCCGGGTCACCAGCGCGACTCTTATGGCCAGCACGGCGCTTCTTGGTGCGGAGTGTACGGGACTGGATGCCCTTTTAGTCGGGCTCGGCTGGTCCCAATCCCACAAGGAGAACAGCAATTGGAAGCGCTGAGGCTGAGAACAAGCCCAGCTGAACCCGGGAAGGCCCAGCTCTGTGGGGAAGGGGCGCCCCCCGAAGGAAAACTAAGAAACAGAAGAAACTTCATCACCAACAAACCGGACGTCCACTCAGAGACCCAATCTGAAAGTCGGCAATTACAAAGACGACAGGTGGATAAATCCACAAAAATGGGAAGAAACCAGTGCAAAAAGGCTGAGA
This sequence comes from Plecturocebus donacophilus, assembly GCA_004027715.1. NCBI lineage: Eukaryota > Metazoa > Chordata > Mammalia > Primates > Pitheciidae > Plecturocebus > Plecturocebus donacophilus. The sequence goes on from PVKP010054559.1 coordinate 11,225, forward strand.
ACACCCGAAATCAAAATGCCTCTCCTCCTACAGGGGATCGCAGCTCCTCATCAGCAAGAGAACAAGGCTTGACGGAGGATGAGTGTGATGAACTCACAGAATCAGGCTTCAGAAGGTGGATAATAAGAAACTTCTGTGAGCTAAAAGAACATGTTCTAACCCAATGCAAAGAAACTAAGAACCTTGAAAGAAGATTTAACGAAATGTTAACGA
>PVKP010054560.1:0-11436 GCA_004027715.1 Plecturocebus donacophilus
CCTTTCGTCACCCTGGGCACCCCAGGCACCCTCAGGGCCACAGAAACTGAGCCACTAAAGCCGCACCAGAAGACCGCCAGGGTCTCATAGCATGCCAGCTGCACCGGGCGTGTCTTAACCAGACGAGAGCAGGGAGTGAGCCAGGCTGGGCGAGCCCAGGACTGGTGGTGAGGCACAGGCAGGACCAGCTGCTGCCCAGTCCCAGCATGCCGCCCGCACTCCAGCATGGGCTCCCTATGGATGTGGAGGCAGTGAGGGCCTCTGCCTCCCAGCTAACTAGTGTTGGCCAAGGCAGGGTCCCGGCAGTACGCACCAACACCGCCCCTTCCCCCCCCCGGCCAAGCCCTCCAGGCACCTGTGGTGGGCAGGACCCAGGAATGGCACGGCCGGTGGGGCCTGGCAGAGCATGAGGGCCACCGGCCCAGCCTGGGAGGTGAATTTTGCACTTCATGGATCATGGCACAGACTGAGTGAAGACTTGCAGAGAATGTTCTGGAAGATGGGACCTCAGTTTTTTCTCAACTGCTCCTCGCCTCCTTCTCCCCAGGTGTCCACGCTTAGCAGCTTTCCCACCACTGCCAGACCTTGCCCGGGCACTGGGCCCGTGGGTGGCCGCCTGGCCCTAGCTGTGGCTGAGCTGAGGTTGCACCTGTGAGGAGGCCTGACAGGCAGCATGGGTGACATGGCCAATAGTTCCATCGAGTTCCACCCCAAGCCCCAGCAGCAGCGGGAGGCCCCCCACGCTGGAGGCTTTGGGTGCACGCTGGCAGAGCTGCGCACCCTCATGGAGCTGAGGGGGGCTGAGGCGCTGCAGAAGATCGAGGAGGCCTACGGGGACGTCAGCGGGCTCTGCCGGAGGCTGAAGACCTCGCCCACCGTGGGTAAGTGTGCCACCCAGCCCTCCCCCAAGCCTTCAGAGAGGCATCCTGCAGGCAGCCTTACCCCCAAGGCTGGCCAGGGTCAAGGGCCACCTGTACCCCTCCTCAGCCATTTTCTTTGAGCAGGAGAGGTCCCAGGCAACCTGTGTCCCCAAGGGGGTGTGACCTGACCCCCCATCCCCACACCTTCAAAATCAGCAGTTCTCCACTCTAGAGAGCCGGGTGGGGGAGGCGGAGATAGGAACCTCATGGGATGCACACACCGCCCCTAACAGAAACCCCTCTGGGGAGCGGGGTCGGGCAGGAGGAAGAAGGCAGCCCGACTGCATATCTGGGGTTCCTGGTGTGCTCACCCCTGTGTCCACTTAAGGGGGATCAGAACAGGAGGAAGCGATCAGGGTGCAAGCCTTCGGAGCTTGGGGTGGCTGGGGCCTCTCCTGGGAAGAGAGAGGGTGGCCTGGAGGTGGCACAGAGCTGTTTGAGTCTGGCAGGAAGGGCTGGCTGAAGCTGGGGCGCGGGAGGACCAGAGTGTTGCTCACATGCACCAGCGCAGGAGGGCTTCAGTCTCACTGCGGAGGGAGGCTCTAGAAAGCCCAGTGAGCACTGTCTCTAGAGGTCTGGGGTGGAGGCCTGACTGTCCCTGTGGGAGGCGTTGCTCTGCCCGGCCTTGTGTGGCCTGCCCACCTGGTTGCTGGGGTCTGCCATGAAGTGGGGACCCCCAGGAGCCAGGCCCAGCCCCAGATTCCAGGAGCCGCAGCATTCTCTGGCCCAGCTGTCACGTGCCTGGCAGGGCTGCTGCGGCTATCCCAGCCTGGTGCCAGGTCTGTACCCCAGCCAGCACAAGCTGATTTGACCTGCTGCCTGTCAGGGCAGCGCCTGTGCCCACCCATCTCCTCTGCTCCCAGCCTCGCGGCTTCCCACTCTGCCCTCACCTCAACCCAGAGACCTTTCTCCTGTGGCTCCGGCCTCCTCGCCCCTTCTGTCTGCAGGGGGCACTCAGGCTGCAGGGGGAGTGGAGATGGAGGAGGGGGTCTTCAGGCCAGGTCAGGAACTCTGGGTCAGCCTGGGTCTCCCTAGCTTTGTGCCCTGGAGCTGATGCGCCCATCACACCCCACCTCTGCTGCACACGCGCACAGGGGGCAGCTGCTTGGGGCCAACAGCTTGGCTCCGCTCCCGCTCCCGACCATCTCTTGCCTTCCCTCCTCCTTGCCCAGCCCCCAGGAGGTTGGGTGGAGGGCCATTTAGCCACAAGGGCTCTGGCCTCTCCCAGATCAAAGGAAGCAGATGGGCCTCAGCTGGCCGCTCTTTCCCCTGTCTGCCAGGCCTTGTTAAATATTTAAAATGTCAAGGCCCCTGGGAACCTGCCTGATTCTGCCAGGGAGCTCAGGAGCTCTCGCGTGCCTGTTGAGGCGGGCGCACGGGCATGGAGTGGGGCAGGTGCACAGGTGGGTGGCTTAGCCTCTGATGGGCTTCCAAGCGTCTCGGTCCCCACAGCCACAGTGCAGGGAGCCGGCCAGGCCTGGATCTGCTGCCCGAAGGATGAGCCTGGAGGTCCTCGGGCTCAAGCTGTCTGGGTGCCAAGAGTGGGTGACTCGCTCCCCGCATTCCCCAGCCCGGTCGCGTGCCCAGACCCTGTTACTCAGACGTGCCTGCCCCTCATTCCTCAGACACAAGGGCCTGAGCCATGGGGGCAGCTGGCTTCATTGCATCCCAGGCCCCATGCCAAGCCCCTGGCAAGGTGGGCAGACTTGGGGCTGGGCAGGAGGCAGGCACACCCCCGTGGGCAGGTGCTTTCTGGCGTGTGTCACATTGCGGGAAGGGGACTTAGCTTCTGGCGGTCCGCTCATCAATCCACTCCCCCCTGCCTTGGGAGCACTCCAAGAGGATTCCAGAACCATCCTGGAAACCATGCTGCTGTTGTCAGGAAACCTGGGTCTCAGGCTGAACTCAGAGGTGGGTTTGCCCAGGAACCTAGCCTCGCCCGGTCCCCCTCTGGGCTCCACAGGCAGTCATGGAAAGGAGGTAGTGGATTAGCTGGAAGCTAGCGCAATATGCTCCTAATCCAATTCTGATGGCATCTGGCCTCTGATCCAGTCAGGCCACCCATCTGTGTCCATGCCGACCGGCCAGCCCCTGCCCCCACGCCCTGGACCTGGACTGCCTTCAGGCCTGCTGGGGAAGCGCGTACTCAGGGCCGGAGGGACGGCAGCTGTGTTCCTCCTCCCCTTCAGTGGGTGGGGCAGTGGGGCAGCTGTCAGGACCCCAAGCCCACAGGAAGGCTAAGACCACAGGGCCAGGCCGAGGGCAGCTGCCCATGTAGCCAAGGAGGGGCGAGCCAGGCTACAGCTGCAAGGGCGGGTCAAGGCCAAGGGAGAGGCTGACAAGAGCAAGAGAGCTCCCGGGGAAGGGGCCGGGGTCCCGGCTGCTCTCAGGGACGAAGTGGGCATGTGAGGCGGGGCAGGCAGGAGACAGACTCACATGGAGGCTCCAGGCTAAGGGCAGTAGAAACCCCAGGTGTCTCGGGAGCCCTCTCCTGTCCCTCCCCTCCCCCTCCCCCTCCCCAGAAGCCCCGAGGTTAGAATGTGCTTGTTCTCAAGTCACTGGGGGGTCTTGTACTCCCTAGTACTGACCCCACCTGGCTTAGCTCCTGTCATTCTGGGAGACCATCCCAGTCCAGAGTGAGGTGCACACCCCTCAGTTGGGTCCCTAGTCCCCAGCCCCTCCCCACCACCCAGGAGCTAAGGCCCAGAGTTGCCCCCAGGCTCCCGATTGGGGCAAGCTCAGGCCTCAGCAAGAGGTCTTTGGCTCCTGAAGAAATCTGAGCCGGGGGAGAGGGGCAGGGATAGCTGTGGCTCTTCCGGGTGGGGAGAGCACCTGTGGCCAGTGCCTAGCTGGGTCGAATGAGCCATGGTGGGTCGAAGGAGCCTAGCTGGGTCGAATGCTTGGGCGGCGGCTTCTGTTGCACCGTGGCCGGGGCCTCCCCTGCCCTCCTCAGAAGCCCCACAGTTAGCCTCTGTTCTGCAGTCATCCAGGGGGTCTTGTGTGCCTTCCCAGACCAATCGTGAGTGCCCCATGGGCTGGGGCTGGGCTGTCGGGCCACCTTGTCCCTGCAGCAGATGGCAGCACGAAGCCGGCTGGCCAGGGCTGGGAGCTGCAAGCTGCTGTTTTTCCACTAGGTGGCAGTGTGGGTCTGGTCACAGCCCAGGACAGAGGCAGCCCTGGGCAGAGTGAGCGCTGCAGGGGAGGGTTTGGGATCACCCAGGGCTGAGAATCCTGGGGCCGAGGGCGGCCCCATGTGGGGGTACAGTGTCATACCACATGCCTGCCCCGGAGAAGGTGGCTGAGTGGGTGTCCAGGCCTCGATGTTAGTCATACATGTAAGCCTCCAGTACCTTCAGGCCAAGGAAGGCTGAGAAGTGAGCATCTTCAAGGATGACAAGTGACAGAATTGGATAGGGACAGGTGGCTCTGATTGTGAGGGCAAGAACAATTCGGGGGCTTCTGAGTGGCTCTGGGTGTCATTCAAGTCACCATGTACACAAGCACTTACACAGCCCAGTGGGCTCAGAGGACACAGCAGGAGCTGGTATCCCTTGGCTGTGAGCCCCGGCTGAGGGCTTGAAGTTGGCCCTGAAACCGCATGAGAACCAAGGCGGCTGTGTCCTGACAGCCCTGTGCTCGCCGGGTCCTATCAGGCCGTGTAGGCTCTATCCTGACCTGGGCCACAGGCCCGAGGTCTGACTCATGGGCACCGGGCCCTCTCCACCTCCAGCCTCAGTGGTCTGTACCCTGCAGGGAGCAGCTGGTGAGCAGCCCAGGGGCAGTGTCCCAATGCCTTGGCACTGACCATGCTCATGCGTCCGTCCTTCAGGCCCCGCATGCCCTCTTTGCAGGCTGTTCCTGCACCCACAGATTGGCCTATGCCACCTTGCCAGTCTTTGGGACTGGCTGGCCCCATCTCACAGAGCTGGGGAGGTGGGCTGTTGGTGAGAAGCCTGAGCAGGGAATTCATAGGCTGGGAGCTGGAGAAGTGTTTCCTGACGGGGCAGAGCCCTGGCCTAGTCTTTGGTGTCTGGTTGAAGCCAAGCTGGTGCCATCCCTGCCTCCCCTGATTGGTGGCCCTCCGCATGTCTCCACTAAAGTCCCCTGGACACTCGCTCTCCTCCCCAGGGGACGGTTGGCTGTTCTCTGTCCTGTATCCTGGCAACCCTTGGCTCTATGTGGCCATACCCTGCTGGGTACCCTCTGCGCTCCCCTTGTTGGGTCCTGTCCCCTGCCTTCCAGTGTCCCCTCGGCAGTAGTGTGGAGGTGGCCAGGACAACACAGGGGCCTGGGACCCGCTGGAGTCCGGGAGCCTCCTGGCCTGTTTTGTCATCCGTGTGTCTAGAGGAGGGTGGCCAGCATCCCTTCCTCATGCTAGGGACTCCCCGTGACAGCAGCCGGAGGGCCGCATGCTCGCTCCCACGTGCACCCCCTCCCCAGCGGTCTGCAGAAAGGCTCGTGCCACAGGCCTGTGCAGGTCTTGCCTTCTGAGAGCTTACTGTCTAGAGGGAGAGCCAGGCACTGGCCAGGTGGCCCCAGAGGACTGCTCCCACCCCTGGAGCAGACAGGCAGGGCCACATAGGAGGCCTGGGACACACAGGCCCTGCTGGTCCCATCCCGTCCTCTCCTTCTGTGCCTCCCGGGCGCTGTGCAGGCCTGGCGGACAACACCAATGACCTGGACAAGCGCAGGCAGATCTACGGGCAGAACTTCATCCCTCCCAAGCAGCCCAAGACCTTCCTGCAGCTGGTGTGGGAGGCCCTGCAGGACGTCACCCTCATCATCCTGGAGGTGGCCGCCATTGTCTCCCTGGGTCTTTCATTCTATGCACCGCCGGGAGAGGAGAGTGAAGGTGAGGGCCAGGGCCTGGGCTGGACGCAGGGAGAGGAGTGGGACTCGAGGTGAGGGGAGGGTCACAGGATGCCGAGATCCCAGTGATAGGGCTCTCGGTGACGTCTCCTCCACCGCTTCCCTTCTGTCCTTGGCACAGCCTGCGGGAATGTGTCAGGAGGCGCAGAAGATGAGGGCGAGGCCGAGGCTGGCTGGATCGAGGGGGCCGCCATCCTGCTGTCCGTCATCTGTGTGGTACTGGTCACGGCCTTCAATGACTGGAGCAAGGAGAAGCAGTTCCGAGGCCTGCAGAGCCGGATTGAGCAGGAGCAGAAGTTCACGGTCATCCGGAACGGGCAGCTCCTCCAGGTCCCTGTGGCTGCGCTGGTGGTGGGGGACATTGCCCAGGTCAAGTACGGTGAGTGCCCCGGTCTTCACCCACCCTGCCAAGGAAGCTCGGCTCATTTCCAGGCAGGGTGGACCAGAGGAGAGCCCCAGCGCAGGTTCTCCTATGAAGTGCGTGTGGTCACCTGCAGGAGGCCGGAGGTAGGGGAGGCGGGGGAGCACAGGACAGGGCAGAACAGGAGAATTTCAGACACAGCAGGCCCCCCAAGAAGCGACTGTCCCCACAGCCTCCACCAAGGGCTTCCCCCATACAAAGGGTGCAAATGACCTTGTTCCCTAGGAGCAGGACGACACGGCTAGGTGTGGGTGTTTCCCCCCAGAAGGAGGGGGACTCCCAAGTCCCTTTCCCGGGTGGCCCATGGCACCTGATAGGACCTCCCCTGGTGCAGCCGGGAGGAGGCAGTGGGGAGAAAGGCCTCTGCTTCCCGCTGCTCTAGGAGACCTGCTGCCAGCCGACGGCGTGCTCATCCAGGCCAACGACCTCAAGATCGACGAGAGCTCCCTGACAGGCGAGTCTGACCACGTGCGCAAGTCAGCTGACAAAGACCCCATGCTGCTCTCAGGTGAGGGCCACCCTCCCAGCACCAAGGGACATTGGCAGCCATGTGGCACAGCATCCTGTCCAAGCCCTCTGCTGGGCTTGGCCTCCACCAGGGAAAATATGCAGTGGGCGTGGTGTTCCCCTTCCAGAAGGTTCCAATGTAGCCCAGTGTTTATCCCAGTTGGAAACGTACTGTGAAACCAGACAGGAAGGCTGGAGGCCCTAGATGGGCCCTGTGGGCCCCGGGGTCCCCTCCAAGCCAGGGAGGAGGCTTCAACCTAGTTTTAAGATGGACACAGCCTCTAGAGGCCTGGACGCCGCATCCCTGCTTCCGGGATACCCTGGAAGACAAGCTGTAGTACTGAATATGGCCCACACTGGGTGGTTCAAATTCCTGTCTCAGTCTCTGTGTTGCTGTGCCAGGCACTCATGTCATGGAAGGTTCTGGAAGAATGGTGGTGACTGCTGTTGGCGTGAACTCCCAGACAGGCATCATCTTCACACTGCTTGGAGCTGGCGGAGAGGAGGAAGAGAAGAAGGATAAGAAAGGTAGCGCACAGTGCCGCCAGTCCCCGGGGCCTTCCTTCCACACAGCCCGTTTTTCCTTTGTGGGCCCGTGCAGCTGGGGGCTCAGGGAGAGCCAGCCCAAGTGGGTGGGAGGCCAGGTCCTCTCTTCTGATTGTCCTTAGGGACTCCTCTTCTGAGGATTTTCCCCCGGAGAGCTGGCAGGCCAAGGGCCCCTCCAGTGCTATGGACGGGAGCTTCCCTGAAACCACCAGCCCCAAAGGCTTCAGGATCCCATGCCTACCTGGGCATGAATGGGGTCAGAGGCACAGGGGCTGCGAGGACCCTCGTGCCCACCCTCAGGGCCCATGCCCAGTAAGGTACCACGGATCCCAGGCCTGCATGGGAGGCAGTCAGGGAGGTGAGGGTCAGAGGTCAGAGGAGGCTGGGACAGGTAAGGGCAGGGCCACCCACCCGTGGGTGCTGGCACTGCCCTGGGGCTTACGAATCTATGCAAGCCTGCGCCAGAAGGCCCCATTCCTCGCCCCGCGGCTGGAGTTGCCACTGTCAGGCCCTGCAGTGGGCAGAGTCCTCAGATCCTGGAACCTGAGGACTGTTCAGGGAGGCCCTGATGGACAAGATCAAATGGCTGCCACGGCCCCTTCCGGCGAGGCTTGCCTTCTGGCGTCTCCTGCAGCCAAAACAGGGTAGGGAGCCACGCCGGAGTGGGACAGCTCTGCTTCCTGCCAGGGGCCTCCAGCCTGGGCCCTGGGGCCAGTGTGTAGGGCACGGGGGCCAGCATCAGGCAGTCAGGGCCCCGGGGGAAAGGTCAGTCCTGAGCCCAGAGCCCCTGCTCCTGCAGGCAGCAAGCGAGGAGCTGGAGGAGCCGCTGTGGCCTAGAAGCTTTGACGAGCCCCGCCTTCTGGCAGCCTGGGCCTGGGTCTCTCTGCACTGGCTCCTCTTGGTGGCACCAAGTCCCATGTCCCTGTAGGGCTCAGTGCAGTGTCCCACCCCAGTGAATGCCCTGGGGGTGCACAGGCAGATAGGCGACCCTCTGGGCTGGAGTCCCGAGGCCTCTGTCCCGGGAAGCCCAGCTGCCCCTGCCTGGGCTGCGTCCTCATGCCTGCACACAGGGCCCTCTCCCATGCCCATGGGAACCCATGCTCCTCTGGAGTCTCCGGCCACCTTTCCCAGCCTGTCACCTTTTCTGTCCCTTAAATGACTGTGTCTTTCCCAACTGTTTCAGGCCTCTCCTCTTTGAAATTGACAAGACCATACAGCCCCTCCCAGGCCCCACCTGCCCCTGCTCTCCAGGCCCTCAGGCTGTGCTACTTAGGAGTCAGAGCTAGAGGGCTTCCTGGAGGAAGGGAACCCTGAGGGGACCCTGGAGGGAGAGCAGCAGCTGGAGAGCTGGGAAAACCAGGGGCTCCCTGCTTGCCCTCCCCGTCGCTCCCCCACACCCCCGTTGGCACACACCTAGGATCCTTCCCTCCTACCTGCACCCAACCCCCTGTTTCTTGTCTCTTGACCTTGACTCCCATGCACCTTCTTCCAGGTGTCCTTCCCCTCCTCACCTTCCCCCACTCCTGTGTCTTCTGGCCAGGCCCAGCCTTCCTCTTCCAGCAATGCTCACCCCAGGCACCCCACTGCCTCCCTCCTCCAGAGGCCTCCCAGGGTCTGTGTGCAGGCTGGGTCTACAGTCCATGCTTACTTCAGCCCCCAGAGCCCCAAGGCTCTGCCGTCTCCCCTTCTGTGCTGCGGGGTCATCGCACTGTCATCCTATGTCCATAGGGGTCTCCCCTCCCTGCAAGAAGGCCCTCTGTGCCCACAGGAACCCTGGGCAGAGAGGGCCCGATCAATGCCCCAGCCCTGGCTGAGAGGAGGGCCTCTCCCTGCTCTCCAGGGACCCCAGACCCCAACCCTGGCTGGCTGGGAGCCACCTGGCACCATCTGTATCCCTGGATGCCCAGTGACATGAGTCATTGGATGGCGGCTGACCACAGCTACTGTGGTTACCCACAAGCCCCTCCTGCCCTGGTCTCTTTGATTCTAGAGCTGCAGCCAGTGCGGATGCGGCCCCAGGAAGCTCCTCTAACTGCAGCTCTCAGAAGGGTGGCTGCACCCACCACCTGAGCCCCTGGATAGGGTCACTTGGGGCCCAGACCAGCCTTCCAGGTCTGCTACATGCTGGTGCTCAGGCTGGCACTCCTATGCAGTGGCCCTAGGTTGACCAATGACCTAAAAGCACCTGGCAGAGTCCTAAAGTCTTATTCCTTTGTCCCTTTAAAATACACACTGGGGCTGGGCACAGTAGCTCATACCTGTAATCCCAACACTTTGAGAGGCCAAGGCGGGAGGATCACTTGAGGTCAGGAATTCAAGACCAGCCTTGCCAACATGGTGAAACCCCGTCTCTATTAAGAATACAAAAATCAGCTGAGCGTGGTGGTGGGCACCTGTAGTCACAACTACTTGGGAGGCTGAGGCAGGAGAATCACTTGAACCTGGAAGGCGGAGGTTGCAGTGAGCCAAGATCGAGCCACCGCATTCCAGCCTGGGTGACAGAGCAAGACTCGTCTCAAACACACACACGCACACACACACACACACAGTCTCTGAGCTAACTGCTGGCCGTAGCTGCAGGGAAAACCATTCCCTAGGCCAGGGCAGGGCAGCTGGGTGCTGTCTGCCCAGTTTCCAGGGCTTACGGGGCACCTAAGTGAACTCCTTGAGCTGCTTTGCAGGGAGCAGGCCGCAGCTTCCAGGAACATCCCACTGCCAGCCATGTGTGACCCAGGGCCCATCCAGGGCTGGCTTTAGGGGTTCACTGTAGGTCTGGGCTCAAGGCTGAAAGACCACGGGTCTGGCTCAGGAATGCCGGTGTTCATGGTGACTGTGTGCTTGCTGGGAGGTGGTGACGGGGTGAGCCTGGAGAGGCGGGGCATGGAGAAGGTGCCGCAGTGCGCAGGGCTCAGGGCCACCAGCAAGCAGGCCCCTCCTCCCCAGCCCCTCTGCCATGTGCCACCAGGCTGTGCTGTGCATGTGCATGCCACACGGTGTCCTCAAGCCTTCGTGTCTGTCATCCCTCTTCCATTGTAGGCAAGCAGCAGGATGGGGCCATGGAGAGTAGCCAGACCAAAGGTAACGTGCGCCGATGCTCGGGCGCCACTGGCTTGGAGCCCTAGGGGTGGGCTGGTGGAGGGCGCGGTGCAGGGGAAGGGTCACCTGCCTTGGTGGCAGGAGGAGCACTTGGAGACCAGGTGAGTGGGTTGCACAGTCCTGTCCTGATGCAGAGGTAGGAGAGAGCACACCCCTGGGGCTGCTCAGGGCGTCCTGGCCACAGACACTGCTGGCGGCTCAGCCCAGCCACCTAGAGGAGATCTTAGCCCAGCACGGGTGTAAGGATCACCTGTCAGTGGGCACCCCAGGTCCACTCTGGCCAGATGAGGAAACTGAGGCCCAGAAAAGCTGACTCGCCTGAAGCTTTGGGTACCAGTCCGGGTGTTTCCCAAGCCAGCTTCCTTTCAGCCAAGTCTGTGGACCTGGGAGACAGAGTGGTCCACTGAGGCCCAGAGACCCGATTCTCCTCTCAGCCCCAGACGCCTGGCAGGTGCCGACACCCTGGGACTGGCCTGCTCCTGCCTGTGAGACGCAGGAAGCAGGAGAAGGGGAGTGGGGGAGTCCAGTGCGGCCCGCAGAGGAGAGGAGATGTTGCCCAATGCAGCAGGCAACTCTAGGTGCTGGGACTCCACGGGGACAAGGCAGGTCCTGGCCCTCAGGAAGGTCACAGGTAGAGGCACAACAAGGCAACACCCAGTGTGGAGCTGGGTTTGGGAGGGCACAGGGGGGCGGCCTGGTGGCTGAAGCCCTGGGCTGAGAAGGTGGAAGCAGGTAGGGTTCAAAGCTAGAGGGGCCCAGCTGGGTGGGGCCATTGTGTCCTGAAGCCCCTGGGAAGACGAGCCGTGGCGAGTAGCCTTGGGCTGCCAGGTGAGCAGGAGTAAGAGGAGGCAGAGGTGATGGCAGTAGTGCCAAGAATCCCAGTGGATGGGGGACCAGAGCAGCGAGGGAGAAAGACGAGTCTGCTGCCCCCAGGTGGCTGCATCGGTCCTGGGGCCGAAGAGGAGGTTGGGTGGCCAGGATTACTCTGGGCCATGGAGTAGATGCAGCTGGAGCTTGGTGGGGAGGGAGACGAGGAAGTGACAGAGGCAGAGGAGTGGGGAGAGGAGGGAGCCAGAG
>PVKP010054561.1:0-11436 GCA_004027715.1 Plecturocebus donacophilus
GGAAGATGTTCAATGTAAAGGATGGGAAAAGAGAGACTTCATCCTAAAAAGATAATATTGGGTTTACTTTTGTAACCAGCAGGGTAAAATTAATGCCATTTTAAGGTCCCCTTTCCTGACCAAAACTGTTCCCACTCTTCTCAACATTAATGAAAATTACTTCTTTAACTACAGACAAAATCTTTCACTTTACAACTAGAAATAAAATATTTAAAAGGGAAATCTTTGGTTTGGCTAAAATTTTAATGTGAATGAATTTCACTGGAAGGAGAATGGGGTATTTGGACAATCATTCTTAAGTGACAGTTTCAGATCCTTTCTCAACCTTGAGAAGAGGAAGGAAGAGGAGACTGGCACCAGAGGACAGGCTGAGGGAACAAGGGGAGTGCACAGCACGGAGATGCAGGCTTTACCAGACTGGCCCATAACTATCTTCTGCTGGGTAGGGACAATGGCAGGCTGGGTCTTGTGGGATTTCTGTCACATACTTGCAACGGCTTTGAAAAACCAGCTCACTTAGCATAATGCATCATCATGCTGGAGAGAGGGAGTTGATTTAGCTATCAAGTTGGCATTTTGCAGAGGGCCTGCATCATGGTCTTGAATATTCACATCCTTATTCAAAACTGTACACTCATCCTGCTCTCAGACCTGTGCTGAGGACACCACCTCACTCGGACAGAGCTTCCTGCTCCAGCAGTGAGCCACATTGTTCAGAAGAAAACCCTGGCTTAATAGATTTGGGAATACAAGGTTACATGGAATTCGGTTTATTAATTTTATATCACTAGATTGATAGCAATTTTCTCTTACAAGTAGGTATTATTCTTTATATAAATGTTATTGGGAAAACATGTTTATTAAACATTATTTGAAACACAACATATTAGGTTTTACAATTTTTTAAACAGAAAATAGTTCTATGTATTTTTAAGTAATAAAATAAGACATTTCTAAGAAGGAGAAATATTGGAAAGAGAAAAGAGTACTATTGTACAATAACAGCACCTAATCTTAACAGAGAAATAGATAATGAGAAATTAAATTCATGCCATACTGGCTGCCTTAAGAACTGCTCTGGGAATCTCATCTTTTCAAGGAACTAATGTTGCTGGAAATCAGAAGAAAGGCAATTGGAGGTTAATCCTTGTCATTTGCTATGAGATGGTTTAAAACCTATTCCCTCCACCTGGGATTGAAATATCATTGACATTCATAAGAGGATCAGGCTGTGGGCTCACACTTGGGCGAGGAGCAGAGTGGGCTGCAGCTCAAAGCAGGCATTTCCCTGCACTTTGTTCTGGGTGTGTGATGTTAGCGGCAGCTTCAGCAGTCACCTTGTGTAACCCGCCCTTGCTCATGCAAGCTTATCACAGCCTTTTCTTTGGAAATGATTGCACAGTTATTTTGTCGTTTACAAAATCTACTAATTCCCATGGTGAGATTTATTTTCATGGGAGTCAAATCTTAGATTCTAACTAGCAGAGAGAAAACTGTTGTCATGGAAACCATTCCTATTTTCACTAGGCTGGAGCTGCAATTCACTGCATGGAAATGGATTGACAAAGATGCTGAGGGAAAGGGTGAAAAGAAATCAGACGTGGCTTAAATTCATTTTTCTGAATAATATTGACAGTTACTACTAATTTTATTATAGATGGAAATCAATCTATAAATACTGAATCCTAGTGTTGAAAGATAAGCCTTTCAACACTAGGTATGAAGAAACCTAAATCTATTATAGAAGCTATTTATCTCAGAGAGTTTCTCTTTTGCAAGTGAAAATGGTCAATTATTAGAATAAGATTGTATTTTATTTTCAGAATAATTGAGAGTGGTAGTAGTAAGTGTAAGAGTTAAGGAGAATTTAAATTCAGGCATTGTAAATGTGATGTTAGTACTATCAAAGAAGGCATCTGTGGTTCATCATTAATATGAAAGGATCACATGCTTCTGAAACTCATAAACAAAGAAACCAAGCACATCTACACACAAGTTCTTACAAACTTATGGCATCGTGAGTTAACTAGAAAGGGGAGACGTGTACTACAAGCCTTATGGCATTTGTACCTTTCTAAAAACAGGACACTTCTCAGGGTGGGTGAAAGTATGAGCAGAGGTAGTACATGTCCAATCCCTCACTCCATGGCTCCAATCACTCCTGCTCCCTCTGAGGAATTACCACTTCGCAAAGTAGGCATAAATAAAATTATGTCATCATGGGAGGGCACACAGACCAGAGTGAGCAGTTACCATGGGACTAGATGTCAGGTGCTGCCAAGTATAGGCAACAGAAGGAAAGCCAACAACGTAACCAGAGGAAGGGCATGAGAGATGGTAGAGTGTTCAGCAAATCCAGCAACAGCCTCTGAGTGAGGGGCCCCAGTACCAAACAGTAAAGAAAATTCAGTCAACTATTTCTATTGGTCAATTATAAATGGCTTGAGGATTTCATGAATATCTATTTAAATTCAGAGGTCCAGTTGAAAACATAAGACCATCTGAGCAAATATTTATCTTTTCCTACACAGTTGAGGTCTTACTAAAGAGAATATATGAGGAGTATTTATGCTCTTATGTAATTTATCCTCTTATATATTTAAAAGTTTATTTAAAATATAATTTATAATAAAATACACCAGTCTGGGGTTTACAGTTTCATAAACTTTAAAAAAATTTCTTCGTGTAACTACCACTCTGATCAAGAGACAGACCATTCCATACCTAAGAGGATCCCCTCATGACAGTTTCCCATCAACCTGCCCGCCTCCAAAGGTCACCACTTTCCTCCAAAGGTCATAGAACTGTTCTTGAACTTCGTATAAATACAGCATGCAATATTTGTCTGTGTTGCTTCTTTTGCTCAACATAGTGTTTTAAAAAACATTCGCATTTTGCATGTTTCATTAGCTTGCACTTTTTTGCTGCTGAGCAATATTCCATCTCATGAATACACACAGTTTATTTATGCATGTTACTGTTGGTAGACATCTGAGCTGTTTCCAGCTTGGGGATATTATAAATACAGCTATTACAAACATTGTATGCAGTCTTTTGTGGACAAATGTTATCATATAAAGTTGGGATATGTTTAACTTTATTAGGAAGAGCCAGTTTTCCCAATTCGTTGTACCATTTTAATGCTCTCACTAACGGTGTGTGAGGCTCTAGATGCTCCATGCCCTCACCAGCACTCCAAATTGTCAGTCCACTACTGGGTAGTGGTCTCTCACTGTGACCGCTTTGTTTTTAAAGAAACCATGCTAATCTTTGCACTGGTGTTGTAAAGGCCTTGTTAAGGCCTTCTAAATTCAGATCTCGTGATTAACATTTCCCAGTCATTTCTAATGACTCCATACCTTTGAGAAAATTGTAGCTTTTTCTAAGGTAAATTAAAAGTTTAAATAAGCTGATATATTTCAGGGAAGACATTAGCTGATGATGAGAACAGTTAAGCTGGAATGGACCGCTTTAGTATCCAAAACATACATCACTTTAGGCTTCTGAACTGAACAATAGCCTCTTGCTCTGAAGAAACCTAAAATCTCCTCTCTGTCCCTACTTTTAAGGCGTTATTGAAACTTAGTAGTTGATTCCAGACTGATGAAGAAGCTTGATTCTTGGTGATTGGCAGGAGAAGCTGCTGGACCAGCTTAGTCTCACAGAATTTCTAGTTTATCAGGTGGTCAGATGCTTTACATACTTCCCATGTGGATGAAAAGAGCTGAATAACCCATTCTTGTTCCTCAACTCAACCTCGAAATGTGTTCACACTGTTGCAGTGGGCCAGATTCTTTTTATTCTTTGTGGCCATTTTGCCTTTTCTCTAAGGCTTTTCCTCTCTCCAACTCAAAAGGAGAGCAGGAGATGCATATTCTAAACAGGTTTACAAAATACAAGGTGAAGCAATCCGACCACCACCAAAGGTGGTAAGCCTCCAGCTCTTAACCGACTGCCTTCTCAGGTGTGTTAGGTTTCTATTGCTGCCATAAAACAGTACCAAAAACTTAGCTCCTTAAAACAACATAGATTTTTTTTACCTTATACTCCTGTGAGTCAGAAGTCCAACAAACAGGGCTGAATTCCTTTCCAGATGCTCTAAAGGAGAATCCATTTGTTTCCTCCATCTTCATAACCAGCAATTGCTCTCTGATTCTTCTGTCATCACATCTCCCTTGGACCACAGTCAGGAAAGCTCCTCTGCTTTTAAGGACTCATGTGATTAAATTAGCCACCTAGATAATCTGGGATAATTTCTCCATCTCAAGGTCTATAACTTTAATCACATCTGCAAGATCACCAGTTCTGGGGATTTGGGCAAGGACATTTTAGAGGACCATTATTTTGCCTATGGCATCAAGAAACAAAATTCATGTGCAGGTGACTGAACCCGATCATCCTAATTGCACTGGCTGAGCTTGACTCTCAGTGATGATGCAGAACCACAGGTGCTCCCTTGAGGTGGACATGTACCAATGCTGCTTAGTGGTGTGCGTGTAACAAGTATGGCTTTTACCCTCCCGAGGCATCCTGTAGACCAAGGAATAGACGATAACGCCACTGGTTGTATTTATCTTCCAGGAAAGTTTAAAGGCAACTTGTGACTTTAATCTTAGATACAGGAGTTGCTTTCATGTTATTGAAAAAAAAATTTTTTTTTAAGATCTAGAGAGGCTCTGTGTCTTTATTCCAGTATTAAGCTATAAATTTCATTATCAATTAGTAATTTTCAAATGAAATTTGTAACTTAAACTGGAATAAAGACACCCTAAAATTATTGGATGTTCAGAACTTAGAAACAGTCCACCAGAGCCATCCTGGATGTTCGCACATAAGTGCAAAAAAAGCCCCCTCCTTCTTTTCTGATCTGATCACCACTGTGAGTTAGCTTTGAAAGTGTATGAGAGGTTGGGAGATTTTTGTTTTTGTTTTTGTTTTTAAAATCGGGTCTAGTTCATGAGGATAATGAAAAGGGAAATAATTTTTCTTGTTTTTCCAAGTTCCGTCTAAGAATAGTATTCCTAGTGGGAACCATGTTACAAAGAGTTCTTGGGTTTCCTAGCTAACCTACACAATCATTAAAATGCAATGTTTTTATAAAGTGGCTCTCTGTACTAACATCTAGATAATTTATAAATTTAATTTCCTATTTGATCTCAAAGTTATTTAGAATGGTGTTTCCTAATTTCCAAGAGATAGTAAATAGTAAGGAAAGTATTTTGAGGAATGTAGTGAGGTGATGGGGGATCAGTTATTTAATTTTGACTTAATCATGGACAAATCTTGGTTTACATGGGATGAAAGATAGATAACAGTTTGCAAAATGGAGAAGCATAGCAAAATATCCAAATTAACCAGTGATTTGAGATTAAGCTATTAAAAGAAATGTGATAAATATATAAAAGGTTAAAAAAGAAAAAAAATGGTTTATTACTACTAGGAATATATACAGTGTGGATGGAATAAAGCCAACTATATCAGTTAACACAATAAATGTAGATAACCCAGATTTCTCTGTGATAGGGGGAAAACTGTCAGATTCAGTTAAAAAGAAATCTAGTTTTAAAATAAATAATGGGCAAAGTTATACCAGAGAGTGAGAGAGAGGATATGCAGTCAGCCCTCTGTATGCATTGGTTCTCCATAGTGTATTCATCCAACACTGGATCAAAAGTACTTGAGAAAAAAAATAATTGAGCCTGTACTGACTATGTTAAGACTTTTTTCCTTGTCATTATTCCATAAATAGTATAGTATAACAATTATTTACATAGAACTTACATTGTAATAGGTATTATAAGTAATCTAGAGATGATTTAGGGTGTCCAAGAGAGGGAATACAGGCATGTGTTCTTAGTTTCTGTTTCTGGTTGAGCCTGCAAAACCTTTCCCCATCCCTCTATTCCACTTATCACTAGAGACAGAAACTAAAATCCATGGCTTCAAGCTGCTAAAAGCCTAAAACAAAACAAAATGAGCAATAACAAAATAAGGCAGATCAAACAAGCTTGAAGTATTATACAGTGGTGTGCTGTTAAACCAGCTCTCAAAAAAAACAAAAACCAAAACAAATTTTTATTTGTAGTGTTTGCCAATTTCTATGGTATAGACATATAGTTGATTTTATGCTACCAACATAACATTGCTAACATGGAGTTGGGAAGAGATGTTGGCCCTTTTGTGCTGTGGACTGGCTTATCAACATGGTAGGTTTTTACTACAATGAGATGGAAGAACCACTTTTTGCCTTAGGGCATGGCAAAAAGAAACTGTTGCCTCACACAATATTCATCATTTCTTGGGGGAAAATTGATTTCCCAAGTCTCTGTGACTTTTACTTAGAGTGCTGGAGGCAATAGAATTCCTGCAGCAATTGTGATTGAAGACATGAAACTTTAATACAGTGGCAAAGATACAGGCTGTGAAGTCACTACCACTCTGCCCAAGGCTCTGTCGGAGGGCATGCCTTTCTGTGGGTATTCTAAACCATTATATGTGCGTTGTCAGGCAGTTACCAAGTATTTACAATTGAGGATCAAAAATATGCCTTCCTTGGGCCAAGCCTTTGTGTAAATATTGGATTTTACATTCCAGAGATGGACTACAGAATAGATCTCCTTTTTGCACATGCTACCCTCTCTTTCTGAAGAGCCCTAACCAGCAGTCTGTGAGTCCTTTTTCCAGAAAGCTATTTTCCCTACACATCTCTCTGGCTGCCTTCACATCCACACTGGGTCACCGTGTTCTTCCAGGTGGTATAGCATTCTCCTTTATCTGAAACTACCAGGGAACGATTTTAAGATAAACAAAACGGTTTTGAGATCCAATTATTTTCAGTTCTCTAGATAGAAATTTTCAGTTCTACAAATAGTGTTTGTTCACTAAATAATGTAAAATGTGCTATTAGAGATGTATATATTAAAGTGAAAAATCAGGCCATGTGTGGTAGATCACACTTGTAATCCCAGCACTTTGGGAGGTAAGGCAGGCAGATCACGAGGTCGGGCGTTCGAGACCAGCTTGGGCAGCACAGCGAAACCCCGTCTCTACTAAAAATACAAAAATTAGCTGGGCGTGGTGGCAGACACCTGTAATCCCAGCTACTCAGGAGGTTCAGACAGGAGAATCACTTGAACCCAGGAGGTAGAGGTTGCAGTGAGCCAAGATTGTGCCACTGCACTCCAGCCTGGGCAACAGAGCTACACTCTGTCTCAATAATAATAATAATATAATAATAATAATAATAATAATAATAATAAGTGAAAAATCGATAAATATTTTTCATATAAAAATGATTTGACTCTGCTCTTTCAGAGACTCAAATATTAGTTCTAAGAAATGATAGACTTCTTATTCACCCCTCAGTTTTCACTTAGATTGACAGTGAATTTAAGAAATGACTTTTTATTCTTTATTTCAAAAGCAGAACATTCTTATTTCAGAAAAATCAGAAAATCAAAAGAACTTTAAAAACAAGAAAAAAAGCCCTCAATTTCACCAGAGATATACTATGAATAGCCTTGCTAATAAACCCTTAATGTGTATCCTTTGAAACATCTTATACATTTATATAGAGATAATGCATGTCTCTATATAAAGCGTGGCAATAAAATTTGAGTCATGTCATATATCTATTGCTATCTTGAAACCTGTTCTTTTCACTTAATGTGTTATAAATATTTTCTCAAATGACTAAATACATTACTACCCCCTTTCAATAGCTACATAATACTCAGATAACATTATGTGCCGGGATGGCCTGCCAGGCTTTATACGTATACAGCCCAGCAAGATGGATACTATTATTATTCAGAACTTTTATAGGTGATAGAATAGGATGAGGAAAGTTAAGGAAAGGACAGTTAAGTAGTCCAGAGTCACAAATCTGTTAAAAAGCAGAGCGGAGATTCAAACCTAGGTAATTTGGGGCCAGAATTTATGCTATTAACTACTAAACTGTAGTGTTAAGTTACTGTATAGGTCTCTGGTCTCTATAATTTATTTAATTAATCCCCTATTTTAGCATATTTAGTTCATTTCCATCTTGTTGCAAAGAGCTGAAATGAAATTCATGTAGCAAACATTTGAACACATTCTTGATTATTCCTGTTTCCCGAGGTGAAACTGCATTAAACTTTCAAATTTAGAGAATTTAAAAAAGTCATACTCCCAAAATACTCCTCTGAGTGGTTAATCCAATGCACACTCCTGCTGAAGGTGGCAAGAGTACTTCTTTCCTGTATGTCACTCTAAATACTTTCATTTGTATTTTGTTTTTGTAATCTGATAAGCAAAGAATAGAATCTCATTTTTTAAAATTTACTTTTTGAAATTACCAGTATGTGGGGGAAAAAGGACCCTTTTTCAAAAGCTTCTTATTGCTCTTTTCCTAGTTAAGGCCTAAATTCTCTTTGGGTTTATTTGTGAAGCACTTAGAAGTGGTCCTGGCACATACAGTGCTATCTAAGCATGTGTTAAGCAAATTTGTTTTTTTTCTCATTGTTGATGACTGTTTGTAATCAAGATGGGCTTTACCACCGAGAAAGCCCTAGAAGCCAAAAACTGGAAAACAATTCAGAAAATTCATGTGGCCTGTTAAAGAGGAAGTAAAAAGTCGTGGATTACCGGTTTTAATCGATTATGGCCAGAGCATCTGGTTCACAGAATCTCTATTCTTCAGCATTTATAGTTATTTTGTAGACAGATACATGTATATGATAGCTTTTGGTAAACATCCAATGGGTATATTCTCTTCTATACATCATATAAAGAGAATATGCATAATATAAACCTTCGGAATACATTCATATAAATACAACTGAACTTGTTGATTGGATTATTCAGATAACCTGTATTCTTGCTTACTATTTATCTGCTTGATCTATATATTCTAAAATAAATAGGTGATTTTTACAAATAAAATTTTGTTTTTTTGAGAGCTGGTTTATCAGCACACCACTTATTCTTGCGACAAAGAGGAAAAGCAAAAGAGCTAGCAGAAAATCACAGCCTCTTTAGGCTAAAGAGCAAGTCATATAGCCAAGGTTGACAAGGGGGTAGGAACACATGTGCCACCTGCAGGAGGTACTGCCAGTCATGTGACAGAAATGAGGCCAGAGCAAATTGTTCTGAACAATACTACAATCTACCCCACTGTTTGAATAATTATAATTGACCAACCCTAAGTCAAGATGTAGCATGACAAAATTGTTTTAGTGATTTATGTATGTATATTGCAACATTATTCTTACTATAAAAATAACATTGATTGAGTATCTCTCATCCAAAATGATTAGGACCAGAAGTGTTTCAGATTTTAAGTTTTGCAGATTCTGGAATATTTACATTATATTTACCAGCGGAGCATCATTAATCCAAAATTCTGAAATCTGAAGTGCTCCAACATTCAAAACTTTTTGAGTGCTGACAAGACACTCAAAGGAAATGTTCATTGAAATGTTTCAGATTTTGGATTTTCAGAACAGGGATACTCAACCTGTACTGCTTGTTGAATTTTAACAATATGCCAGGCACTGTGTAGAACTTTATACACATGATTTCACATAATCCTCATGGTAGTCCTATGATGCAGGTACTCTTATTATCCCCATGTTGCAGATGAGGAAACTGAAGCCTAGTATTTTGATTGGGCTCCCTGGACACAGACTCTGAGAGATGATTAGTTGTTAAGTGCTCTCGGTAGATCCACCTGGAAGTGAGGAAGCCAGGTTTGAACTGAGGCTGAAGCTAACCTGCAGTGGCCTCAACCAATCCTACTGGAAGTTCTGGATCAGAGATGGCTCTTCAGGTTTGTCCCAAAATTGAGGCAAGGGGACCCCAGCCATTCACTGGCCATGGGACATCCCCAGAAGAGGACATAGCTTTCAGTAATGTAGTTAGTTTCCTGCGGCCAAGAGCAATTCCTAGTATAATCCATCAGCAGCTGATATTCCCTGCAACTGGGAGAAAGACGCATAGTCTTTGAGAGAAGATTCTGGGTAGAGCACCACAGTATTCACCACAGTTAGGTAATGGATCCATGATCACACAACTAGTAAAATGCCACCACTGAAACTCAAGTCCATCTGACTTTAAAGTCTGTCCTCTTAATGCCATGTTGGTCCCCATTGCTCTGCCTGGTTCATTTGCTGCTATCTGATGGAATAATGGCATGTCTTATACATTTTTTATGGTTCAAAGAATGAAACAGCATGTTTAGACTTAAATTGTTATTTAAAAGGAGGTAAATGTCACTATGCATTAGCTTTTAGTGTGAATATTTGTGTGCTTGTGCCTGCAAATCTAACAATGAAGAATGGGAAAGGGGATTTTACTCAACGTGTTGGAATAAAAGCAGAGTTCTCCTCCTTTCTGTCCTCGACACAGCTCATAGAGTCAGGTTCACAATAAAAATGGTGAGATTTGTTTAGTACACGAGAGATGTGCTGGATTAGGCGGAGAAACTTGCATCCTTAGTGATGTACTTCCTCACTTATCCTTCAAAGTAACCTTTGCCTGCTGAAGGGTCAGCTCATGACCCAGAGATTACCCCATTCTCCCTGGGTCAGAGGCAGAACTAGCAACTGTCACTAACTACCAAGTTACTAATTAAAGTGGTAAGGACAGATTTTAATGCTTACAAAGGGCAGATTTTAATCAGTACACTATTGCAACAGGGAAAAGAGTACATCATGAACTCAACTCAACTTCTATTTGAACAGAGGTGACTGGGCACTTTACAGGGAGAATGAGGGAGTGGGACAGGGGGTGAGCAGGGGCTCAGAGTTGCAGAAGTGAAAAAATTTCAAAAATCAGGAAGGACAAAATTGGTTTATATGAAGCCCATCTGGGTTTGCTAACTTGTGCTTATTGAAGTTAGACCCCCTACCCTCTCATAGAGACTCGCAGATAGAATCCCTTTCTTCAGGTGTTCAGTGAAACAAACAGCAAATTCGTTTGGCAGCCTTGAATTTTCTCAGGCAGGTACTTTAATGGAGGCTGCAGTCATCTTAGGAATTCAGCCTGGAGCTGTTAGAAACTATGTTAGTGTTTGTTCAAGTCTTTATAGGCCAAGGTTGAGGTCTAGGTGAGAAGAGGGCTCAAAGGACCTTGGCTAGGATAGAATCAATCTTTCTCCCTTCCCTTCCCTCCCATTTCCTTCCCTCCCCTTTTTTTTCCCTTCCCTCCCCTTTTTTTCCCTTCCCTCCCCTTCCCTTCCCTTCCCTCCCTCCCTCCCTTCCTCTCTCTCTTTCTCTCTCTCTCTCTCTCTCTCTCTCTCCTGAAGGAGTTTCACTCTTGTTGAACAGACTATAGTACAATGGAGCAATTTCAGCTTACCGCAACCTCTGCCTCCCGGGCTCAAGGGATTCTCTTGCCTCAGCCTCCTAAGTAGCTGGGATTACAGGTGCTTGCCACCACATCTGGCTAATTTTTTGT
>PVKP010054562.1:0-11450 GCA_004027715.1 Plecturocebus donacophilus
GGGAGTTTCCCTGCACGAGCTCTCTCTCTTGCCTGCTGCCATCCATGTAAGACGTGACTTGCTTCTCCTTGCCTTCTGCCATGATTGTGAGGCCTCCTCAGCCACGTGGAAGTCCATTAAATGTCTTTCTTTTGAAAATTGCCCAGTCTTGCATATGTCTTTATCAGCAGAGTGAAAACGGACTAATACACAGAGCTAAATTGTGATCCCTTTCATGAACATGCTAACAATGTCCTGGAATTGAAGGGTGCCTGAGCTGGAAGTGTCCTTGATGCCATCATCTTGCTTTAGAGTTAGATGAGCAGAGTAACCAGAGGGGTGAGTTGACTTCCCCAGGTCCACACAGCTGGAGAGCCACAGCTCTAGGGTTCACACTCAGATCTCTAGGATCTGTAGACCACAGTTCTTTCTACCGCAATGGTAGAATGCAATTAGGATTTATACCAATTTGGGGAATTAAAGTGATGTCATGTCCTTTGAAAGACTGCCATGGCAGAAGGGAGATGAAGAGGGGATCAGCTAGGAGCAGGGAGACATTCGAATGTCTGCAGCCATCAGGCATTCAGATGCCCTGGGAGGAAAGGGGATCCTCCCGGCTTCTGGTTAGCAGCTCTGGTGGACTCCGCATCTTCCCTTGGTTAGGATGGACCCCTGGCTCTACGTAAAGGGTCGAGGACCCTCTGGGGCACTCGCTGTGAGTCATGACAGAGCCTCAGGGAGGTGTTCCTTTGCCATGACCTTTGCCTGCCTTGTCCTCTCTTAGGCACACTCTTCCCTCATGGCCTGTGACCCTGGCACAGAGCCACCCCATTCTCCACCATCAGGCCATTCTTACTTCCCCTGCTGAGACCACCTGGGCTCAGACTCAGCATTCTGGTCATGGTGGGCCTGGGGTAGAGCCCTGGCAGGCAGCCTGTCCCATTCAGGATTGACCAGAGTCCTCCTTAGAGATACCTTGGTCTAGCCAGTCAAGGTCAACTGATGACAGAACAGCCCCAGGACAAGTCCTAGGTAGGACCCACTGGTCACCAAGTCGTCACCTTGCTCTCCCACCTGCACACCGCCAAGCTGTGGTTCCCAAGTGACCCCACGGTGCTCTCCCAAGCCCTTGACCCCAGTGTCCCAGCCTTGCCCAAACTTAAGCAACAAAATTACAGAAAGAATTTCTCTGTGGTGGGTTCAGGTTATGACTGCAAGCCCCTGGCAGCTCTCTGTCTGCCTCTCCTTCATCTGCTCATGTTGACAGTGCTTCCCACATCTGGGCAGCATAGCAAGTGGGGAGGGTTTGGCTCTGGAACTGGTTCCACCTTAAGCAAGTGACATATCCACTCCGTGCCTCAGTTTCTTCATCTGTAAAATGGAGGTGATAAGAGGATCCACCTCATAAAGTTTCTACTGTAAGGATTAAATTAGTTCATGGGAAGAACTTGGTACAGTGCTTAGCATGCAGTGAGTGCTGGGTGCTCAAGAGCTTTGGTTTCCATGACTACAATTGGCTACTCTGAGTCTTAGTCCTTGGGGATGGCTCAGTCCCCCTCTTGGCATCTAGGTCTGCTTCTGCAGCCCACACTCAAATTCTTCTTTCTTTCTTTTTTTTGAGATGGAGTCTCACTCTGTCACCCAGTCTGGAGTTCAGTGGTGCAATCTCGGCTCACTGCAACCTCTGCCTCCTGGGTTCAAGTGATTCTCCTGCCTGAGCCTCCCAAGTAGCTGAGACTATAGATGTGTGCCATGACACCTGGCTAAGTTTTTGTATTTTTAGTAGAGACGGGATTCCACTGAGTTAGCCAGGATGGTCTCTGTCTCCTGATCTCCTGATTAGCCTGTCTCAGCCTCCCAAAGTGCTGGGATTACAGGTGTGAGCCACCACACCTGACCCCAAATTCTTCTTACTGCATCCATCGGTGCCCACTCGTGAGGGGGCTCTGAACCTCAGCGCCATGGAGGACACAGCCATGATTGAGCTTCCACTGTCTACAAGGCTCAGCGAGGGACAGCAGCTGTGACACCCCAGGGAACTTAGTTACCCTCTTTGTACCTCATTTTACTTATCTGGAAAACAGGCCTGTAAGTCATCTTCACTTCACATGGCTGTTGTCAGGAATTAATGAGTTAACTGCAAGGGTCACAATTCCTGGCCCATAGTCTGAGGGTGCAGAAAATAATGCAAGCTGTGGGGATTGTTATGTGCAAGGTCATGGGTGTCCGGGGGATGTCAGCTGTGGTCCCTGTCTTCTGTCCTCCTTTGTCATAGAACCTGTGTCTACTACTGCATCTAGCCTGCCTCCCTGAGTTTAGATGAAATACCACGCCCTGTCCTGTTCGCATTCCCAGACTTGGAGGTGACTTGTTTCTCCTAAGTCTCTGCCATTTGTTTGCCAAAGGGCTCCTTATGTGGGCAGAAGTTATACTCAGACCTTGTGGGCTATGAAAGCTCCCTCAATAGCTCCCTTTTGTGGAGAGCTTATTATGTTCTAGACACTGGGCTGAGAAGTTGATAAATATCTCATTGAATTTATAGAATGGTCCCATTTTACCAGGGAGGAAATCGAGGCTTAGGGAAGTTAAGGAACCTGCCCAGGGTAGCTAGAGCACTGAAAGGCAGAGCTGTGGCCAGAGCCTGAGCTTTTCGCCTTTAGGCCATTGTTTCTCCTTTCTGAGGGAGGCGTCTCCTGTCCCACGCACTTTCTCCTGCAGATTCTCTCTGCCCAGCTCTGGGAAGGCCATCTGCCCCTGTCACGCTTCAAGCTGCTGCACGTATCCCTGAGGTAGGGCGAGGACAGTCTCTGGGAGCTCCAGTTCTGCCCTCTTTCCAGTGGAAGGGCCTTCCAAACAGGCTTCCCATCTGTGAAAGGAAAATATCTTGGGCCCCCAAAATCACAAAGCTGAAAGGAAAATTCAAGCTGGAAACTGCTCAGGGCAAACCTGCCTCCCATTCTATTCAAAGTTATATTATCTGCTCACTGAGATAGATGCATATCTGATTGCCTCCTTTGGAGAGGCTGATTAGAAACTCAAAAGAATGCAAGCATGTGTCTCACTTACCGGTGACCTGGAAGCCCCCTCCTTGCTTGTCCCCTTGTCTTTCTGGATGGAACCAATGTATATCTTACATATATTGATGGATGTCTCATGTCTCCCTAAAATGTATAAAGCCAAGCTGTGCCCCAACTGTAACTGAAACCTATCTCAGATTTTCTGGGTTTACAGATCTGATCCTCACCCTGCTCTCCTGATCCTGACCCTGGACCCTCCTTCTGCCTCCTGAGGTCAGTTTGTTCTGCTGAGACTCTCCCGTTCTGCTTCCCTTTCTCAACAAGCACCATCCCCAGAGCTGGTGGTTTATGCCCCTACAAGTGCACATGTTTACAAGAACCCTGAGTGCTCTCCAGCCAGGCCTCCCCACAGCACAGAAGAATGGGGAGGCCTTGGTCATTTCGTAAACCAGTGTGTTGATGTGTGTTCCAGTAACCCAGCATGTGTAAGCCGGCCCCCAGACAGGAGTTCCTTGCCCAAAAATCTCAGGATAAGCAAACAGCCACTCCTTGAGAAAGTCCCAGAATAAGCACATGGATTTAATTTTATTCAATCTTTCTCCAAAGACATTTAACTGTAGGACTTTTCTTTTCCATTTGCAACTCCAGTTAACATCTCAAAGAAGCTCTAGGCCAAATCCTGATGTGAAGCAGTTCAGAAACCACCTCCCTACCTCCCAGTCTCAACTTTGCTTATGAATCCGACTCATCGTTCAAGGCCCTGTTTGAATACCCCTCTTCCAGGAAGTTTGTCCTGATTGCTTTAGCTACAAACAACCTTTTCCTTGTCGGAAGCTTCATGTCAGGGACTTTGCTGAGTGTCTTCAGGGCAGACCCTGGGTGGCATGGTGGTTGAGATATGAACTTTGGCATCAGATGCAAGTTTGAGACCTGGTACAACCTCTGAAGAGCAGGGTGACCTTGGAGAACATTACGCAACTTCTCTGAGCCTCATCTGTGAGTTTCCTCTACTGTAGTATGGGATAATAGTAGAACCCAGTCGCAATGTTTTCACATGAACAGCTCAGCAGAGTACATGTCATATAGTAAGCATTTAATGAGTGGCAGTTGCTACTATTATTGCTATCATTATTATTATTATTACCACCATCAGGGATGTGAGTATCTCTTTGTGGAATTGATTTCAGTCCACGCCAGGACATCACAGATCCACGTGGAGTGTGTTTCTAGCCACAGATGTGAATTTGAAGGTAGGCAGCGCTGACCTCACTTAAATCCCTGCTCTGGGAGATGCTCTGGTGTCTGGGGCGTCTCACGCCTTGAGTCAGATCCAGGAAGGAGGCTGAGTGAAGAGGCTGGGCTTCCCCCACATGAGAACCCAGAGATGCCAAGGCATCCCTCTCTCTGCACAGTGCAAGGAGGGCCCAGAGCCTGGCGTGGGGTTAATGAGTTGCCCTCGCTCCGTAATAATCTGTTAAATGGCTCTTCCTCCCCCGGATCCTCTGTGGAACCTTTCGCTCCTTTCTTGGGCTGGTTGCTGCCTGGCGGAGAACTCTGAGCAGGCCATTATTGCTTAATTACTGGCTAAACGGTCTCATTTGTTCTCCATTTGTCAGTGGTGAGTTCCGGCCAGGGCAGCAGAGAGAATTTTGAAATTCCTCATGGAGCTTTGGCTTTGGGAAATAAAGACACCTGTGTCTCCTTCCCCGCTGCCGCCCTGTAGCCACGCTGGCCACAGAGATGGCTGAGCAGCTCCTGGAGTTGGTGCTGGCTGTTGTCTCTACCACCATCTGAACTGCTTTCTTTGCTCTCCTGTTTGCTTTTTTTCCTTTCTTATCTTGGCCTGTCCACTCCTTCAGCCTGGTGTGGGAGAACCTGGATTCCGCAGCTGGGAAACTTGATATGAAATCCCGGTTTCTAGATCTACTCAGGTCTACCCTTGTCTAGGTGGGCGACTGGACCTCCATGTCTTTATATGCAAAATGTGTGCACAAGCAACATGGTACAAAATGGGTGCACCAGCCTCATGGGGGCGTGGGGAGCAGGACGTCAAAGTGAGTGGGGTGCAAGCAGGATTTCCACTGTCAACTAGGGTCGGGCATGCTGTGCAAATGCCAACTTTAATTCTCTTTTCTTCTACGTGCATGACCTGCCTCATACCTTTGTGTCACTTCCGCAGGCCTCCTTCACAAACGTGGGATGATTTGGCCCAGATCCCCACCTTGCACTGGCACTGTGTTCCACCTCTTGCCCACCTGGTCTTTCCCTTCTCCAATGTGCTGTTCTACTTGGATGGTCTGGGTGCAGGAGGGGACATTTTTCCTCTGCAGTAATGCTGTTGCAAAACCTTGTGCTCTATCTCCTACATGGAAAATCAACTTGCCAACGTACAGCTCATCGAAAGTGCTAGTAAATACTTGGCCAGTGGGTAGGCTGGCTGGGCATCTCCACTAAGTAAAGTTGGGCATTTAAGACTGTTGCGAGTTGGGAACCACGGGAAGGAGACAGTGAGAAGGAGCTCAGTGTGCAGGATGTTTATTAGGAAGCGCTTTTGGAAACACCACCCATGGAAGGGAGAGGATGGAAACAGAACTGGTCAGAGGGAGAATCTGAGCTGAGACAGAGTTCCAACATGGTCTTGGCCAATGGCAGTTGGCTAGCCAGAGTTTGAAGGGCTCTTCAGAGTCTGGCCAAGCTGGGGCTGAGGGCTGGGTGTGGGCCTTTCTGGGGAGTGAGCAAGACTTGGGTGTGGTGACTTTCTCCAACTGAGGCAATCCTCGAAGGGGGCTGGCAGTTAGGATCTGTGGGTCGGGAGCCCTCCCAGTGGCTGGGTGCCCAGCCTTTCATTCCTACAGGACTACCTGGGTAGCAAGCACATCACAGAGCTCAGCCCAGAGGCTCCCAGATGTCTCCTCTAGGTCAGTCCTGCCCTGACCACTCTGGGACCCAGGTCTGCTTCTCCTGGCTCTGCCGTTCCAGGCCCCACTTCCTTAGCTGTACGTTTTATCCACAGGGTCCTGATCTCTTGCCTTCAGACCCAACCTGACAATCAGAGATGGTTACTAAATACCTGGGGAATTTCTACCCTGCCTCTGGGCTTCCCTCTGACCCCAGTGAAGCCTTCTCTACAGGAAGGACGTGAGCCCCTATCTTCACC
The DNA here is from genome assembly GCA_004027715.1 of Plecturocebus donacophilus. Lineage (NCBI taxonomy): Eukaryota > Metazoa > Chordata > Mammalia > Primates > Pitheciidae > Plecturocebus > Plecturocebus donacophilus. The sequence continues at coordinate 6,154 of PVKP010054562.1, forward strand.
AGCCAGCTCCTGGTTTTTGCACTTATGGAAGGGAGCCATGTCACCAATCATGCAAAGCAGCAGATAATACAAGAGCATTTACATTTGTCCTTCAGTTGTAGTACGTGATTGCAAGGGGATGGGAAAAGTGACGTCAAGTAAGTGAGTGCACTCTGGATAGAGACCAGCTGAGTGTGTCCCTCAGCTCTACCACTTACTAGCTGCATGACCTTGAGTAAGTTATTCAGCCTCGCTTTGCCTCAGTTTCCTAACCTAACACAAGGGGAATTTAATAATGGTACCTACTTGATAAATCTATTGTCAGCATAATACATCATTACATATCCAGACCTTAGAATGGTGCCTGATTCATAGTAACTGCTCAATAAATGTTTGCCTTGATGGTAATGTTTGGTAGAGAGTTTTGTTAAAATGTTTACTTTTATTAATATTTTTTAGAGACAAGTTCTTGCTCTGTCACTCAGGCTAGAGTGTAGCGGTTCATTCATAGCTCACTGCAGCCTCAAACTCCTGGACTCAAGCAATTCTCCTGCCTCAGATTCCTGAATAGCTAGGACTTCAGGCATGTGCCACCATGCTTGGCTAATTTTATGTTTTCAAAAAATTTTCATAGAGATGGGGTCTTGCCATGTTGCCCAGGCTGATCTCAAACTCCTGGCCTCAAGTGATCCTCCCACCTTAGCATCCCAAATTGCTGGGATTATAGGCATGAGCCATGGCAACCAGCCCAAATGTTTGTTATCTGCCATCATCTTCACTTAGTTGGAGTTGACCCAGAAGATTTGGAATGGCAGGAGAAGTTGTTCTGGCATTAAAGGACTGCCATGACTGTTCTAGAAGTAGATCAAGCCCAGACAACCATCAGTAGACAGGATACTGAGAGGAGTCAGCACCAGGGACAGCTCCCAATCTCCAGTTTAAGAGATCTTTTTTTTCTCCAAAGGACAATGAACCACACAAACCTTGTCAACTGCTCATCCTTCAGGCCCCTTGACAAGCTAAGGGTCCCTGAGAACTAGGCCCCAAATGTTCATCATCCAGCAATGATGAGATTATATGTGTCTTGATTGCCCACGGGTGCCATGGAGAAAAGACCAAAGAAGCCAGAGAGAGGAAACTTAAGAGTCCCGGATCCGTCCTCACCAGTGCATGTACTTCCCTGCTCTGGGGCACCCTTTTCTCATCTGCAAAGCAAGGGGGTTTGTTCTCCCAAGACAGGCTCTGGCAGGCTTTGAGTCTGTGCTGGGCCTTTGGGGATGGAGGCCATGAGTCCCAGGGGCCAGTAGATGGCACCCTCTGTCCTGTGTCCACCCCTGGGGCAACCTTTCCTGGCTGGCAACCCGCAAGACACCGCTGAGGATCTCAAAGCTGGCTGGAGTGAGTGGAGTCCTTGAACCCTGTGTGTCTCCACTCTTCATTATCTCTTCGATATCTGCTTCCCCAAACCCCACCTCCTGCCTCTCATCACCGTGGCAGCAGGTGCTGAGGCTGTGCCTGCCTTTGAGATGGAGGTTTGCCCTGCTTTTCTATCTGACCCTGTATTGCTGCCTGGTCCTCCGCCTTCCTCTGAGAGGTCTGCATTGCAGGGCTTGGGAAACAATTCACCCAGTTCCTTCTCCTCTCCCGCACCCCTCCTGTCGCGCACTGTAGGATGCTGTGGGTTGGTCCAGCACAGTGGAGCCATGGGTTAGAAGGGAAAGGGAAGCTCCGGCCTTGCCTCCTGTCCTGTGGTGCTCTTTTGCTCCAAGAGGGGTTTGTGCTTGCTGGGAACAGGAGGTAATGTTCTCTGAGTCACAGGAGGTCAAGAAGTGGAAATGAGGTCCTGTGACATGAGGGTGATGGGTAACGTGTTCTGTAAGTGAGACGTGTGCTTGGCCCTGAGAAAGTGCTCAAGAGAGGTCTCACTTACAGAACACGTTGTAGGCACCATCATTATGAACAAGTCTCTGGCCATAGAGGTTCTAGCATTTAGCAAAGGGCACACAGCTAAGAAATGGCAAGGCTGAGCATCACACCCAGTCTGTCTGACTCTGAGGGTGAATTACAAACACGATGTTACGGGGAGGGATCTTGGCCAAGAGCCAGCCAAATGGTTCTGATACTGGCACTGCTCCTGAATGCAGTTGTGAGACCTTTGACGAGGGGCTTCCTCGGTTTCCCCATTGGAAAACAGAAGGATTGGACTAGCATGCTCTATAAGGATCCTCCAGCTCTAAGAGTCTATGAATAGACTTTCGCTGGGATGAGAGCTTTTTAAAAATGGTTTGCAGGAACCCACATATGTGCAAACCCAGCCTTATGTACAAATGGAGTAGGCGGCAGCCTGTATGGTGTGAATGATGGCTGCTGGGAAGGGCTCCTGCCCAAAATATTTCCATCGCTCATCCACTGCCAATGTGCTCGGAGTCTGCCATTACAGAGCCGTGCCTTCGCCAAGTTCCTATTTCAAAATGCAAGCACCTGAAGGAGGCCTAAGAGATTATGTCCTTCCTTGCTGGGGGAAGGGAACTTTTGTTTCGATGGATGTCAAAACTGGTTTGCAGTTCCTAAGTTCAAAGTAATTCTCTTGCAGGTGAGAGTATCCTGCCCAGTGCCAACTGGGAGAGCAGAGCCTTCCTTTCATTTAGTAGTGGGGAGGGAACTGAGGAGCCTTCTGGAGGATGCCTGCTGCTTTATGGAGCATCCTCAGCTTTGGCTCCAGGTAGACATGGGCATGAATCCTGGCAGCCAGGTGACCTTTTGGGATACACTCTGACTTCCTCCATCCTGGAGGAATGGCTTCTTCTGGAAGAGGAGGTATCAGCCTTGCCGAGTGGGCATGTTCCTAGGAGAGGCTCAGAGGCTGATGCCTGGGAAATGCCACCGCCTCTCCCCTGGCTCCTCCTGGCAAGCCTGTCTCTGCACCCCTCCCTGTCTTTCTAGCAGCCTGTTGGAGGCTGATGGACAGGAAGCTGTCATCTTCCCCCCCTCACCCAACATCACCACCACTTCCCTCACCCTGTCCCTCCTGGCTCCGGGTAGCGGTGAAACTCTTCCCGATGAGGGATACCTGTACCATCCCGACCCTCTCTAAATGGAGGGCAGCTGTGCTCCATGGGGCAGGTAAGATGATGTGGGAGGTGCCTGGCGTGTGATGGGTGCTTGATGCATGTTGGTTACACCCCACCCCTTTCTGTCCTCCTTGCATTTATGAGGTCAAGTTGAATATGGGGCTCACAACCACATGGTGAGCTTGTTGCTGAGCTATGGCCACACGCACTCTTTCCCTGTCATAACCCATTGGTCCATTCAGCCCTGGAGATCTCGACAGAGGGCAACTGTCACAGAGCCACGAAATAGCAGTAGGGGACATTGCCTGGCACAGAGTAGGTGCTTGACGGATTGTGCCATACTCAGGATAATGTCCAAAGTCCTTCCTGGGCACCTCTAGCCTCTGTAAGGCCCATCTGGCCCCTTCCCAGCTCTTTGACTTTGTGTCTTGCTACTTTTCCGCTTGCTGATTCTACCTTAGCTACATGGACTTTCTCTAACTTCCTGGAACATACTAGGCCCTTGCAGCCCTCCCTCTGGAATGGTCTTCCCCAATATCTGCATGGCTCATCCCCTTGCTTCCTTCAAATCCCTTTACTTGTCACCTCAGCAGAGAAGGCTTCCCTGACTACCCTAACTAAACTAGCACCCCCATCACCCCCTCTTCTTCAAAGCATTTCTCGCCCTTACCTTACATATTTCGTTTATTTGCTTATTGTGAGAATCTAGTGTCATCCCTGATAATTTCTACAACTCATTTTTGTCTGCTGCTGTATCCCCAGCACTGAGAACAGTACCTGGCACATAGCAGGTGCTCAGTAAAGATCTGTGGCCTGAATGAATGGATGAATGAATGATGCATGTGGGCAAGATCAATGTTCCTAACACAAATTCTCCAGATCTCTAGAGGGTGCCAGAGGCTGTCCCAGGGGTTCTGTAGCTACTCAAAAAAGAGTAAAGGGGACCAAGAATTTACCTGGGATTCAATCCACATTGGCTATTGCTTAATAAATAAAGTTCGGTCTATAACCATTCATTCAGAAAACATTTATTGAGCATCTACAATGCCAAGCATCAGCCTTACAATGCTGAGAGAGACAAGCACATTCATGCTATTTTGAAGCTTGCAATGTCATTGGGGAGCTGACGGTATTCAGAGTGGGGTCCCAGGGTGCCTGCACCAACAGGATTTCTGACTCCATCTCCAGATGGTCCTGACAGCTTTCTTCTGCATTTGGAGCAAATCTGCCTCCTTGAGAGTGTCTTCTTCTTCACCCCGGACTTGGCCTTCCATTTTATAAATGAGTCATTCGTACAGGATGATCCTTAAGAATCTCTCCGGCTCCCACGTTTCCTTGTTTCCTGGGAAGAACTCAGGAAGACAGAGGTGTTGGGTGCTTCTGATCTTGGGTGAGCCTGGGACGTAGAGGGGCAGCTTAGTGCTGGGGTCCAGATGAGGACGCTCTGAGTGCCAGGCTTGGGGGATGGCTCCTCCCTGCTTCCCCTTTGTGTGGGGAGATGGTTCTTTTCCTTTATCAGCGTCCTGGCACAGCATGCAAGAAGCTGTCTTCCCTTGAGTGGCAAAAGCCAGGCCGAGTGCCAACTTGTTAGGAATAGCTTCACCACTACCCGGAGACAGGAGGGGCCAGAGTGGAGGATGCAGTAGGAATGTTGGGTAAGGGGAGAGGATGACAGCTTCCCATTCATCAGCCATCAGCCTCTGACAGGCTGCTGAAAGGGAAGGGAGGGGTGCAGAGATGGGCTTGCCAGGAGGAGCCAGGGAGAGGCGGTGGCATTTTCCAGGCACCAGCCTCCAGGCCTCTCCTGAGAACACACCCACCCAGTGAAGCTGTTGCTGGCTGGATCCCACCACCCCTGGAAGAAGGCATTCCAACAGCCTGTGTGTGCTGAGTCCTGAAGTGAGGGACTTGACTTGGGAGGGAAGAAGTCAGAGCAGAGCCGGAAAGGAATACTTATGGGGAGAGTGAGGACTGTCTTTGTAGAGCGCCACCAAAAAAGCAGGAAGTGTTTAAGTTAGATACCAGGAAGAACACTTGGCAGGACGAGTTGTCATTACATTATCAAAGACGACTGTGGATATCTGTGTGGAGGTTGTTGTTTCTGATTTCTGAATCATCCACCTGAGCTCTGATTCATTCATTCGTTTATTCATCCATCCATCTATTCATCCATCTATCCATCCATCTATTCATCCATCATCTATCCATTCATCCATCCATCCAACCATCCATCCATCCATCCATCCA
>PVKP010054563.1:0-11437 GCA_004027715.1 Plecturocebus donacophilus
GGGTGACAGAGTGAGATTCCGTCTTAAAAAAAAAAAAAAAATTCTTGCCTTCCTGTCCCTCCATAGGGTTTTTGTGGTAGTGTTTAATCCTGTGATGTGACCGTCTTCTCCTCAGAGGCCTGTGAGAGGCAAGCAGCAGCTTTAGCTCAGGCAGAATGCCTGCTGGGGAAAGTCAAATAGGATGTCGGCTGAGGCTGGGGCCCTGGGGACTCCTGCGCCACGTACTCAGCTGGAAAGACTGAGCGAGTCCCCTCACCTCTCTGGGCCTGAGCTTCCCTGTGTGTGAAATGAAGGGCTCAGCTGGGATGAGCCCCAGTTTCCTTCTAGTGCTAGTGTGTGTCCAGGGCCCATGCTCTCCTCTCCAGGGAGCATCAAGAGTGTGGGCTAGACAGTAGGAAAGAGGTAAGGGCTTGCCAGCAAGAGGGCCAAGTCTGGAAGGAGCCTCGGTCCCAGCACCCAGTGCAGCCTCCCCTCGCAGCCCCTCAGTTAGGAAGGACAAGAAAGCCCACTCCTTGCGCTCTCCCTGTCCCATCACCCCGCAGCTCCCCACAGATCTGAGGTCCAGAAGCCAACAGTCAGGATGCCAGCACGGTGGGCGCCCTCTTGCTTGTCTTGCTCAATTGGTGTGTGCACCCAATCTTACTTACCAGGCCCCCGATCTTACTGGATTATGACCTCACTCAACCTAATGACTTCCTAAAAGCTGTAGCTCCAAGAACAGCCACACTGGGGGTTAGGGCTTCAACAGATGAATTTGGAGGGCATTGACAGTTCAGTCCACAGCACCTAGTAATATGGGGATCCCAGTCTGTACTTGTGGGATGAAGTCTCTGCTTTTTTAAAGTTTACACACCACCTGGCTGGGTGCGGTGGCTCACGCCTGTAATCCCAGCCCTTTGGGAGGCCGAGACGGGCGGATCACCTGAGGTCAGGAGTTCAAGACCAGCCTGGCCAACATGGTGAAACCCCAACTCTACTAAAAATGCAAAAATTAGCTGGATGTGGTGGTACACGCCTGTAGGCCCAGCTACTTGGGAGGCTGAGGCAGGAGAATTGCTTGAACCCAGGAGGTGGAGGTTGCAGTAAGCCAAGATCGTGCCGCTGTACTCCAGCCTGGATGACAGAGCAAGACTCCATTTCAAAAACAAAAACAAAAAAGTTTACACACCAATGGACCTAAAGGCAGGAGAGTTTGTGGAGGAAACAGACCTGTTTTAAGGTCCCAGCTCTGCTCCTTACTGGCTGTGTGGCCTCTCTGGGAGACAGCATCCCCCTCATCTGTGAAGTCGGGTTGAACTTGTAGGTGGCTGAGAGTCTCAGGCGAGCTGGCATGTGAGGCCTTGGCACTGAGCGGGCACTCTTACAGAGCCCCCAGTCAGAGGCTGTGATCACCTCTGCTCTGCAGCCCTAGGCTCTGATCTCAGCAATGTCCTTACTCTTCCTGAGTCAGTCTTTCTGGCTTCCTAAGACTCAGAAGGCAAGTAGGGGAATAGAACCATCTCCTGCCTCTGAAGGCTGTGGCCAGCCTCTGTCTGCTGGCACGAGGGGATGCCCTCGGTGAAGACAGCAGGCAGCCCTTTTTTTTTTTTGGAGATGAAGTCTTGCTCCGTCATCCAGGCTGGAGTGCAGTGGCACAATCTCGGCTCACTGCAACCTCTGCCTCCCAGGTTCAAGCGATTCTCCTGCCCTAGCCTCCTGAAGCTGGGACTACAGGTGCACACCACCACGCCTGGCTAATTTTTAGTAGAGATGGGGTTTCACCATGTTGCCCATGCTGGCCTCAAACTCCTGAGCTCAGGCAGTCCGCCCACCTCAGCCTCCCAAAGTGCTGGGATCCAGGCACAAGCCACTGCACCTACCTGCAGGCCACCCTTTCACCTCACACCCAGCCCGTCTCCTCTATCCCTGAACATTTTGCAACCTTTTTTTTAAGAGACAGAGTCACACTACGTTGTCTAAATTAAACTCAAACTCCTGGACTCCAGCTTTTCTAAGTAGCTTGAGCCTCTCAAGTAACTGTGACTGTACATGCACACAACTGGACCTGGCCATGTTTTAAATGCTTCATTCTTTCCGGTATCAAGGGGAAGAAGAGAAACTTTTTTTTTTTTTTAATTTAAAAAAAAATAAAACTTTAGGCCAGGCGTGATGGCTCATGCCCATAATCCCAGCACTTTGGGAGATCAAGGTGGGTAGATCACCTGCAGGAGTTCGAGACCAGCCTGACCAACATGGTGAAACCTCATCTCTACTAAAAATACAGAATTATTAGTACAAGCATGGTGGCAGGTGCCTGTGGTCCCAGCAACTCAGGAGGCTGAGGCAGGAGCATCACTTGAACCCAGGTGGTGGAGGTTTCATTGAGCCGAGATGGCGCCATTGCACTCCAGCCTAGGTGACAGAATGAGTCTCCGTCTCAAAACAAACAAAAAAAAACTTTATTTTGAAATAATTTCGAAATTACAGCAGTTTCAAGAGTACAACAGAGAACGTTTTGCCACCTTTTTTTCTTTCATTTGTTCCCTCCTCTCCTCCCTCGCCCTTTCCCTTCCAGTCCACTCTGAACATGAACAACCATCAAGGGTGATTTGCATACGTCATTGCACATTACCCATAAGGTGTTTAGTGGACATTTCCTAAGAGCAGGGGTGTCCTCTCAGCGTCCATAGTACAGCTCTCAAATTCAGGAAGTGTGCTTAAATCCTTCTCCTGTGATAAAAATCGAACTAAAATAAAATTTAAAAAGGAAGTGTGCAGTATTCTCCCATCAGTCCAAAAGTTGCGAGTTTGTAGTTCATGTTTCAAATCTGCCCACCGTCCCAATAACGAGTTTGAAATCCATTGTTCTTCTGGTCCAGGGTCCTGTCCAGGACTAGGCCCCGCCGTGCGTTCCCTGCAGCCTCCTCTGATTTGGAGCAGGTCCTCAGCCTTACTTTGTGTTTCAGGACATTGATGTTTGGAAGAGTGCAGTCCAGTTTCTGTTGTAGAATGTTCCTCAGGTTGGTCCAGGAGTGTTCGTGTCCAGCGAGTTGGGAAACGACATCACCTTTTTTTTGGTGATGTATTTGCCAAACCCCCAGCCTTGTGCTAGGTGTGTTACTCAAGCAAGCCTGGCCCCTGACCTTGGCGATGTAGTTTGGGTTTGTGGGGAAAGCAGGTACCGTCGGGCGGGCGTTGTGGACCCCTCTGTGTCTCACGACCAGAGGCACTGATGCTTAGATAAATACAGGGATGGACGCAGGGCGAGTCAGCATTCTAGAAATCTGCAAAGATACAGAAATGGCGCTGCTCCCTCTCCAGCATCCCGCCATCAGCTTTGCTTGGCTTCCCGAGGCACCCTGAAATTCACCCCAGACACCAAGTCTTCTCTCGGACATCTCGGGGGAGCTGAGGTCTGCGTTCTAACCCTGCCCTACCAGGGATCTGCTCTGTGGCTGGGAGGAGGCCCCTGTGGCTCTCCCAAGTGCCCTTGGAATGCAGAATGCATTGAGGGGAGGAGGAGAGTCACAGAGCTCTGGGGGGCACAGGGAGACAGGCCTGGGCCGCAGGCTTCCATCCCACCTGGGACGAGGTTAAATAGAACTAGGATGGTTTCATTATGACCTGGCAGGAAAACCATCAGACCCAGATTTTTGCTTTTTCAACTGTTTGACTTCTGTTTCATACAGGATGAAAAATGGTGAACTGTAATCTTAAATAACCAAGCAAGATCTAGTAGCCATGAGCACTTTGTCAGACCAAAGCAGACAAGAAGAAAGTGTTCGGAGTGCCATCGCATTGTCACAAAACCTTAGCCAACAAGCTTTCAGTGAGACACAAAATAATGTGGATTTCTATTTAGCAATGAAGTCAGTACCATTGTCCATTCTGTGTTCACACACTAACATTTCAGAGTTCCCTCCCTGGGGCTGCAGACATCCATGTGAGAGAGACTTGAATGCCCTGCCTTTATAATTTAATTTAAATTAAATAAAACTTACAATTCAGCTGTCAGTTGTTCTGGTGACATCTGAAGGGTTTCATACCATACGTGGCTCGTGAGCACCGTCCTGGACCATGTCTGTGGAGAACAGCGCCATCCCTGCAGGGAGTCGTGTTTCACGGCACTGCCCTGCACGCCTGGCAGCCTGGGGAGCAGATTTCCTTCCACGTCGAAGGCTGCCCACACGGTACGGATCTGACAGTCCTGAAGTCAGCCCTTAAACATGCTGCACACCGTCAGTGGCGTGTTCTCTGGAATGCCGGCATGGACCAGAGGTATGCTAGAAGATTTACAGAATGTTACTTCTGTTATCCTGGGGACTCAGAGCCCTGTTAAATCAGTTTCGGCATCAGGATTTGGTCCTGGTTTTAAAGAGAACGAATGCAGCGAAGTTGAACTGCAGTGATTTCACTCAGTGCCCTGGGTCTCTTCACTCACCTGGCCCTCCGAAACCCCAGGGCCTCGTGCGCATGGGCTCCTACCGAGCCCAGTTTTTGGCTGGGTGGGGGCACTTCCTATGGGAGAGGGACCCCTGTCTCAATGCTCAGGCAGCCACTCCCAAGGCCGCTGGGCTGAGCTGTCTGGGGGCAGGTTCTCAGGCAGGCCAGGAGACGGATTCAGCTGGATGATACAGACGGCAGGCTGGATTCATGTTGCCCCTGCACCTCCCGCATCTGCTGAGGACACCCAGAATTGTGGCCCTGGGCCAAACCTCAGCTCCCCGTCCCATGAAAGTGTGGGGCGCAGCGTGGGTGATAGAGTGGGGCTGCCAGTACCCTCTAAGCTCCTGCTATGGGTCCAGCCCACAACTGAGGAAGCCACACACAGGCTGTGCCGGAGTGTCTCTGTTTGATTGAGAGTGCCTGTCTGCTGCGGGTCCTTGCTGTCCCCGCCTTCTGGCCTCCTGGCTGAGGGAAGCTGAGTGTGCAGCGCTCACCTCGGCTCCCACGCGGCTGCTGCTGCTCCAGCTACGATGTGGCTCTTCCACACTCTGCTCTGCGTGGCCAGTAAGTCCTCTCACCCGCTCCTCAGGGGGCTGCGGTGCCCTCAGCTCCAGCTAGATGTCTGCAGAGCACAGCTGTGACTGACTGTCTCTGTCTGACGGGGCTCCGTTAGAGCTAGAGGATAGAGTGGGAGCCCCCGCGGGGAAGCGCTCTTGCTCCATGGGTCAGATCCGCAGGCTTGTTGGGAAGGGCGGCTGAAGCTTTGTGTTGACAGTGCTGGGAGCCAGGCTTCAGACTCGAGGCTCTGCCACTCTGTTCCTCCTCCAGCCACCGAGGCCCTTTCCCTGTGGCACCCACGTGCGGCTTGTTGTCTGAGTGTGGAGTCTGCGCCTGGCAGAGCTCCCTTCTGCTACAGCGCAGGGGTTGGGCTGATGAGGGTGAGGACCCTGTGAGGGACTGGGGCAGGTGTCTGCATGGTCCAGGGGGGAGTGTGGGCTGGGGGAGCCTGCTTCCTGTGTTGTTAAGCCCAGGGTGAAAACTGGCATATGGGGTGTGGGGAGGCACTTCTGCTGCCTGGGGTGGGGGCTCCCATTTTGGCCTTTAAGTATCCTGTGGAAGCCTCTTTGGGCAAGCCAAGCCATGAGCCCTTTCGCTGGCCCCCAGGGATGAGACAGCATGGTCAGCCGAGCCCCTGGAGGCCGTTCAGATCAAGCCAGAGCCCAGGGTGGCGCTGCCTAGAGGCCGGAGCAGACTCCCGTGGGTCTCCTGTCCCCACTCGGGTTGGGCAGAACTGGATGGGCGCCAACCATATGTGGATGCAAAGTTCCTGGAAGCTCAGTTCTCCCCAGAAGATGGGCTGAGGCCGTGCTAGGAGGGGACTCGGGATGGGCATTCCACATGGGGCCAGATCACCCAGGAAGCAGGCTGGAATGTGTGGGGCACCCGCAAGGCACATGTTTTTGGGCAGATTTTAATATTTTATTTTATTTTATTATTTTTTGAGATGGAGTCTCATTCTGTCACCCAGTCCGGAGTACAATGGCGTGATCTCAGCTCACTGCACCCTCTACTTACCTGGTTCAAGCCGTTCTCCTGCCTCAGCCTCCTGAGTACTGGGATTACAGGCACCTGCCACTATGCCCAGCTAATTTTTTGTATTTTTAGTAGACAGGGTTTCGCTAAGTTGGCCAGGCTGATGTCGAACTCCTGACCTTGTGATCCACCCACTTCTGCCTCCCAAAGTGCTGGGATTACAGGCGTGAGCCACCGCGCCCAGCCTAATATTTTATATTGCAAAAACACCAGAATAGTCACCATGGAAAGGTCAACAGTTTGTTGAACTTGCTTCTGTTTTACAGTTTAGACTTCTCTGTTTTTAGTTCTGTGTGGGGGGTAGAGAGAGTCTCACTCTTTTTCTGGCTTGTGGCTTTGATCTCCCATTACCAGGAATATCCAGTCAGACGCTTAGCTGAGACTCTTATCCACCCTCTCCCAGTTCAGAGGAGGTGACTGAGGCACAGAGCCGGCAGTGACTACCCAGGCTTGCAAGCAGCTGGCAATAGACGGTGCAAGCTCAGGCCTCTGCTCCGCCCCCCGGCTCCACAACACTCCTGTGGCCTGGGGCGCGAACCCTGATGTCACAGTGGGCTCCTGCTCCTTTGTCTCCTGCGGCCTCTGGGACCACCCCCCATCCCCTCAGTGCCTTTTCCAGCAGGTGGCATGGATCAAACCCCTCGTGAGGCCCGGGCCCTTCCCAAGCTGATGGAGCCGAGAGCGAGCGGCAGCCGACCTGGCAGGAGACCACTTAGCCCACCGCTCAGCTCAGCTCAGCCGCGGGACGGGGACGGGAGCGGGGCCCGGCAGCTCCAGTGTGGGTGGTAGAAATGAAGCTGCCGCAGTTCTGCTCCACGCAGTGAGGTCCTGAGACTGGGACGGGCCGGCCCGGGAGACTCCTGGAGGAGGTGAGGTGGCGTTGAGTCTGAGAAGGAAGACTCCCTCAGACCGTGACCCCAGGCCCGCACCCTGAATCCCATGCCGGGCTGGGGTTTTGAAGGCTGGAGAGAATCCAGGACTTTCCCTGGCCTGGCCCTGACCTTCCAGCCTTCCCAGGCCACCCACTCTGGTGATGTCTACTTCTTGTTATTTGTGGGAGCAGATGGAATAATAGCGACTGTCTGAGGGAGATTTTAGAAGAGTCAGGTGCGGATACACAGACACTGAAACCCTGGAACTGCCCACACCCTGGCCGCCAGCTCCATCACGCCTGTCACCATGTGGGCTGCCGCCCCCAAATCAGTCTTCACCCCTGATTCACTCTGCAATTGCATCAACTCACTTCTCCATCCTGGGTCTCAGAGGTTGTGTTTGTACCCTTGCGTGAAGAGGCCAGTACGGTCACCTTGCAAAGCCTCACAGGGGTGAAGAAGGAACCAGAAGTCCAGGGCACACTCTTGTCGGTGGCACGAACTCAGGCTGAGGCCTGTGGCTCTGCCCGGGCACCGCCCCAGGCTTGTGTGTCATAGAAAACCTCAGTCTTTGCGGAGTGGGGTCTGGGGCATCTGAGGCGGGCTCTGAAGGACGGGGAGGTCCTTGGCTGGCAGAGGGCAGAGGAGCCTTCTGTGCAGGCGGAACAGGAGGGACAAAGCCCTGGGGTGTAAGGACTCTGGTCTGCAGGAGGATGGAGGCACGGTGTGAGTGGGAGCAGAAGGCTCTGCTCTGGTGTTACTTTCCCTTCCAGCCCCACCCCAAATCGGGACATGCTGGGGCCTGAAGGTGCAGGCAGAGGCGAGGCCACCCCTGTCCTGGCCCCCTGTGTGAAGAGAAGGCAGGTTGTGCACACAGTCACCTCCCCAGCCCCGGTCTCACAACACAGGTAGGGAAGGGGCATTCCAGGCAGAGGCGCAGCCCATGCAAAGGCGAAATGTCAGACGAGTGCAGTGTTAGTGGGAGCGCCAGGTGGGCAGCGTGGGCTGGGCGGGAGCCCCACATCTCTGCCTTTCTCTGGGAGGTCTGCTTGCCTGAGGCAGGTATGGTGCGAATGGAGGAACGTGGGCATCCAGGCCAGAGAGGCCCATGGTGGAAGTGGTGAGGAATGTGGGAGCGTCAGTGCCAGCCTGGGGGACCCTGGAGTTCCTGCTGAGGACAGTGGGGAGCCACAGAAGCTCTTAGGCAGGGTGGCGACAGACTTATATATTGTGTGTTAGGTGCAATCTGGGAGAGAGGAGAGGCAGAGAGGCCCATGAAGAGGCTCCTGCCCTCATCCCAGCTGCGGGTGTTGGGGACAGCAGACATGGGGAGGAGGAGACACTCATGAGAAACATTTAGTTTCCTGGCCAGGTGCAATGGCTCACACCTGTAATCTCTGCACTTTGGGAGGCCGAGGCAGGCAGATCACTTGGGGTCAGGAGTTCAAGACCAGCCTGGCCAACATGGTGAAACCCCATCTCTACTAAAAATACAAAAATTAGCTGGGTATGGTGTTGGGCGCCTGTAATCTCAGCTACTCGGGAGGCTGAGGCAGGAGAACTGCTTGAACCCAGGAGGCGGAGGCTGCAGTGAGCCGAGATCGCACCATTGCACTCCAGCCTGAGTGACAGAGCAAGACTTCATCTCAAAAAAAAAAAAAAGAAATGTTTGGTTTGCAGCACACAGTCGTGCTCAAAGCCTGCTGGCCGTTCTTGTTATTCGGGAGCTGAAGGGTGAGGGAGCGAGATGGGCTGAGCTGCCTGTGAAGTTCGGGTGGCGTTGATGAGGCTCCGTGGAGAAGACCGCGGTGGGGGGCTGAGGCTGGGTGGTCCTGCGCAGGCGCTCCGCAGATGGCTCCGAGGCACGGTCCTCCCAGCAGGCTCTGCTAGGTGTTCTGGGTGTCAGGACCCCTGCCTCTAGTCCCGCTTCTGCAGCCAGCTCCTGGTGTCCCTGCGGTCAAATCATGCCCATGGGCCTCAGTTTCCTAAATTGGGGATAGCGGTACTTATTGCACTGTGAGAACGAGCCCTGAAGTGGCCCCATGCGCTGCGGAGGGCTGTGGGGAGGCGACGGTGGCTGGCAGGATGGATGACGACCTCAGTGTGACTCAGCAGCCCTACGTGGCTGGGGCAGCTTGGAGAGGTGGTGCTGTGGGTAGTGTGGTGGCAGACACTGATGTAGCTGTGTCTGTAAGTCTCAGAGCACGCGAGGGGGCTTGGGAGGGAGGGCCCGCCCTCGCATGAGGTTATAACTCCCACCTCAGCCTCCCTGTGCTGAGCCGCCTGCGTCAGACCTGGGGCCGGTGTCGCCCCATTTGATCTGCACAGCCCCATGTCCCAGAGAGGACATGGAAGTGAGGTGCCCAGCCCAGGGTCCTTCAGGGACTCTGAGGCAGGGAGGATCTGAACTCGAGACCACTGAGCTAGATGATGCTGTTTTCTGAGTCTTGGTGGGAAATGCAACGGGAGGTGGCATCCTGATGCAGGCGAAGCACAGACAAAGGTGAACTGGCGGGCCTGGGGCGAGTCCAGCCCAAGAGAGCCAGCTGAGCCATGCCTGGAAGACCTGGGTGCCAGCTTGCTCTCAGGGAAAGCCCAGCAAATACAGGGACCTCCCCCACTGCGCACACACACATACACACGCACTCATGGACACACGCACACACTCGCACACACACGCACACACACACGGTTTCTCATGCCATCCTGCCTCCTCCGCAGGCTCCTGCTGACCTAGTTGCCGGCCCTCTAAAGCAGCTGCCAGCACACCAGGGAGCTGTGCCCAGCTTCTCCAGGCCATTTGTGACCCTGCCCTCTCTCTTTACCAACCCCTCAGTGCCTCCAGCTTTTACTAAAGGCTTTGGAATCCGGCACAAACACAGAATCTGAACCCCAGACACAAACATTCCATCTTCTGATGAGCCCTGTGCAAGCCACCCCCCTCCCCAAGCCTCAGCGCCCAGCTTGCTGCCTGGAAGGCGGCACGTGCTGGGGAGAGTGGAGCCCTCCGTGAAACAACACCCCTCTGTGCAACAAAGTGAACACGGGGGGGTGGCGTGAGCAAAGGGAACACCTGGCCCACTCTGACATTTTTAGAGCACCTCTTCTGGGCCTGGCTCTGTGCCGAGCTGGGCTTTGTGGCCGGGGGTGTCAGGCGTGACTCAGATCACATCACAGTTTGGCCGGGATAGACTCAGCCACAGATCACTCAGATGCAGACAGGATTTGGTCAGAGTCAGACAGAGACACCACAGGATGCCAAGGGGCTCAGGGACCTGGGAGTTACTCTGAGCGTCTAAATTGGCTCCTGGCTCCTGGCTGGCTGAGCAGGGTCACAGAAGGTGGGCTTTGCAGACAGAGGTGGAGACGGGTCAGGCAGACCTGCGGGCTGGAGGGAGCCGCCGTGCTGAGGACAAGGCGGGGCACGCTGGGCTGAGCGGGAGGTGCTGCAGAGGTCGAGGAGAGGAGACGACTTTTCTCTGTGGTCTCCAATCATGTCTTTTTTTTTGAAATGGAGTCTTGCTCTTGTTGCCCAGGCTGGAGTGCAGTGGCACAATCTCAGCTCACTGCAGCCTCCACCTCCCGGTTCAAGCGATTCTCCTACCTCAGCCTCCCGAGTAGCTGGGATTACAGGTGCCCGCCACCATGCCTGGCTAATTTTGTATTTTTAGCAGAGGCAAGGTTTCTCCATGTTGGTCAGGCTGGTCTCGAACTCCCAACCTCAGGTGATCCACCTGCCTTGGCCTCCCAAAGTGCTGGGATTACAGGCGTGAGCCACCGCATGCAGCCTTCCAATCATGCCTTTCAGTTACACAGATGGTGAAAATGGGGGAAGAAGGCGCCCACTCACCCCTTGTACCATGTTGGCAGTTTGCACTTTTTTGTTCTCCTTCAGGCAGTTTGCTGACCTGTTTTTCCCCAGCCTGGCTGACCAAGAAGCACACGGCTCAACATGACGTGGGCCCGGGGACTGAAACCCAAACTCCCTGCTGGCCATCCTGTGTCGCCGCTCTGGATTCATGGGGGAGCAGAAGGAACAGTACAGCTGTCTTCCCTGCCTGGGGGTCTTGGCCTGGAACCTTTGAGAATCTATGTCGCTGCAAGCAGTGACCCTCCCAGCACCTACCCAGTGTAGGCCACTGTGCCAGGTGCTAAGATAATGTACGATCGAGGCCGGTGCAGTGCATGCCCTCATGGGGCTCACTGGTGGCAGGAGCCAGTCACAGGCATTAAGGAAACAGGCAAGGCCGAGCACAGTGCCTCACGCCTGTAATCCCAGCACTTTCGGAGGTCAGAACTGGAGGATCACTTGAGCCCAGGAGTTTGAGTCCAGCCTGAGCAACATAGCGAGACTCCCATCTCTACAAAAAAAATTTTTTTTAAATGAGGATGAAGCCAGGAGATAGGCTGAGGGCAGAGGACTCCAGGCAAGGGCAGGATTCTGTACAGATGTATACTTGGGGGATCAGGAAGGGCTCCAGTGCTTCCAGCAGATTCTCAAAGGGGGCCAGGCGTGGTGGCTCACTCCTGTAATCCCAGCTACTTGG
>PVKP010054564.1:0-11436 GCA_004027715.1 Plecturocebus donacophilus
GAGACTTTAACACTACACTGTCAATATTACATAGATCAACGAGATAGAAAATCAACAAGGATATCCAGGACTTGAACTCAGACCTGGAACAACTAGACTTAACAAATATTTATAGAACTCTCCTCCCACAAATCCACAAAACATACATTTTTCTCAGCATCACATTATACCTATCTTAAAAGTGACCACATCATTGGAAATAAATCACTCCCCAGCAATTGCATAGCATTTCACAGGTTTAAATAAAATATTGGTTGGCTGCTTAAAAAAAAAAAAAAAAGAAATACACACCACGGAACATTTAGAAACTAACTAAAAGTATTTAAAAATTCATAATCCTATTAGTCGGGAAAAAAACTGCAAATTACTTTTGCTATACAGTACTTCATTCCAGTCTTCTTTGCATATTTTGTCTATTTAGTGGAAATGATACAGTACATACAGTTTTGTAGCCTGCATTTGACTCAATGTAATGCATAGGCATTTTCTCTCTTGTACCAGTAACACAAACATTGTTCAAGGATACACAGCATCTAATCATATGGAGGCAGCATAATTCCCGGCCATGCCCCAGCTGCTTGCTGCTCCCTTATTGTTTCCTATCCAGTTTTTCTCCATTGTGCACAGTGCTGCAATGAATTCCTTATTCAGCCATCACTTTTCTGTATTTACACTCACAACAGCAATATCGAAGGGTCTGTTCACTGTATTCTGCTGTCAGAGTATTGCCCCACTCCAACCACAACTCTGAAAAATTTTCGTATTAGCAAGAATTTTAATACAGGCCTTCGTGAACTATTTGTTTCTCTTTTCTCCACTACATGGTAATCCAAGCTCAGCAAAGTGGAAACATTCCAAGTCATTCTATCCAAGAGTAAGTCCAACATGAACCAAGCCAGCTTTGTGGGCCGAGGGTCACCACAGTGAAGGTGTGTGACATGGTAGCCTGTTCTTCATATTTTAAAAAATACCAAAGGAAAAGGAGAAAGCAGAGTCTGGGGAGCTCACAGAGAGACTGAGGAAATCCTAAGACCCAGAGCAGTATCTTCAGGGGAAGGAAGACCTGGGTAACTGGTGCAAGCAGGCCAACGGCAGGGACAGGAGAACAAGTTACAGCTCCTTCTCTACAGACTACCTGTCCACAAGCCCAGCACATGACGGTGGGCCACAATCTCACCCTATTTCAGGAAGCCTTGACCTTAGTTGTTAGCGAATTATTTCCATGAACCCGAAATTCTCATCGTTATATAGTCAAGGCATATAAAGAATGATACGGTCAAAGCTTAGAGGTTAGTATTATTGTAGAAAGGAATCAGAATGATTATCTATTGCGCCACAGGTACTACTGAGGCTAGTGAGTGTTGACTGCAGCCTAAAAACTAGGTAGGGGCTGCGGCAGCAGAAAGACATGCACTCCTCCCGCCCTGGCTTTGAGCAGGGCCCCCAGTGAGCACTGGCCTGCTTCTTGGCGGCAAGGCCATCCCTAGCATTGGGCATACAGCACAAAGCTGCACACCCAAACCTCAACATACTGAGTAAGTCCTGAGCTTTAAAAAAAAGCAAACTCTGGGATGGGTGCAGTGGCTCACGCCTGTAATCCCAGCACTTTGGGAGGCTGAGGCGGCTGGATCATGAGGTCAGGAGATGGAGACCATCCTGGCCATGGTGAAACCCCGTCTCTGCTAAAATACAAAAAATCAGCTGGGCGTGGTGATGCCCGCCTGTAGTCCCAGCTACTCAGGAGGCTGAGGTAGTGGAATCATTTGAATCTAGGAGTCGGAGGTTGCAGTGAGCCAAGATCGCACCACTGTACTCCAGCCTGCCGAAAGAGCAAGACTCCGCCTGGAAAAAAAAAAAAAAAAAAAAAAAACTAACTCTGGGGGGAAAAAATCACTTGATATTTAAAAATAAGAATGCAAGTTGGATGTGGTGCCTCATGTCAGTAACCTCAGCGCTCTGGGAGGCCGGAGCAGGTGGATCACCTATGGTCACGAGTTCAACAGGCTGGCCAACATGGTAAAACCCTGTCTCTACTAAAAATACCAAAAATTAGCCGGGTGTGGTGGCACATACCTGTAACCCCAGCTACTCAGGAAGCTGAGGAAGGAGAATCGTTTGACCCCAGGAGGTGGAGGATGCAGCGAGCTGAGATCGCGCCACTGCACTCCAGCTTGGGCGATAAAGCAAGATCCTGTCTCAAAATAAAAATAAAAATGTAATGTGTCCAGGCTACTTTAAGTCTATATGAGGATGGCGGGCCAAAATATTGTGAAGTGATAACTGTGTGGCCACTTAAAACCAAAGGGGCTTTGCCTAAAATCCATCTTGCCTAAAAGATTCCCCGCCCCTACCACGACCACAGAGAGCCAGCTCTAAAGACAGACAGAGATGCAGGCGCCAGTTCCCACAGTGCCCACATGACAGCTCCCTCAAAGATGACTACAGCCAGAGCAGCTGCTGCAGGCACACCCCTCTCACGGCCACGCCCCTCCACAGGCACACCCCTCCTGCAGGCACACTCCTCCTGCAGGCACACCCCTCTCACAGGCACGCCCCTCCACAGGCACATTAGCTGCACAGAAAGTAGGGAGCCCAAGGTCCCTCCATTCAGGGGATGCAACCCATTCACCTGCCTTCTTATGAATCTTTTTTTCTCCATCTTGGTGTGACCATCTGGCAACTAAGCTCTGATTTACTTTCAGTTAGGAAAAGAATGTTTACAAAGAAATATCAAATAACTATAAAAAAATTTATTTCTCTGTGCAGTTATGAAAATCAAACATGATTCTCTCTTTTTTTTTTTTGAGGCACAGTCTTGCCTTTTTTGAGACTGCATTCTCAGCCAGGCTGGGGTGCAGTGGTGCGATCTTGGTTCACTGCAACCTCTGCCTCCTGGATTCAAGCAATTCCCTGCCTTAGCCTCCTGAGTAGCTCGGACTACAGGCGCCTGCCACCATGCCCAGCTAATTTTTGGATTTTTAGTAGAGACGGGGTTTCACTATCTTGGCCAAGCTGGTCTTGAACTCCTGACCGCATGATCTATCTGCTCTGGCCTCCCAAAGTGCGAGACTACAGGTGTGAACCACCACCCAGCCATCAGACGTCATTCTTAATCAAGAAAACAAAACTCTTGGGCATGTCCTGTTATTTTTTTCCTCTAATTTTCTAAAAATAAGGAAGTTTCAGAAATCTGAAGTTTTATATAAAGCAGCTCCTTCAAATGTACCCTTTTGGACATAGCAGTCATCAGATTTAATTTTGAAAAGCTGGGTAGGTCTAGAGTACTTAAAATAATGCGGTTTCTATTTAAAATACTCGAATCACTTTGTAACTCAGAAGGAAAAAAGATTACTTAAAATGATTATTCAAAATGCAGACAACAGCCCAACAGGTGCAGCCATCTCATAAGGAGCTGGTGATAACTACCAGGGACAGTAAAGAAATGGATTTCTTCCCACGGATGTGTGAAAATGCAGCCAAGTACTTGAGAAAAAAATCTCAAAGATGCAACCTGAGACAGTCCTCCCTCCTGACTCCAAGGAAAATACACATTACCTGTGAAATAATTTGTTAAATTGAAATAATAATGAAAGGTGGTCTTTTTGTCTGTTTTTGTTTTGAGACGAGGTCTTGCTCTGCCGCCAGGCTCAGGTGCAGTAGTGCTTTCTGCAGTCTTGACTTCTGGACTCAAGCAATCCTCCTACCTCAGCCTCCTGAGTGGTTGGGACCGCAGGTACGTGCGACGACACCCAGCTAATTTTTAAATTTTTTGTAGGGATGAGGTCTCACTATGTTGCCTAGACTGGTCTTGAACTCCTGGGCTCAAGTGATCCTCCCGTCTTAGCCTTCCAAAATGCTGGGATTACAGGCATGTGCCACTGTGCCCAGCCAATGAAAGGTATTTTTAAAGGAACATCTAAATGTTGTCAACTGAAAAAAAATGTTTTAGCCAAAGGCACCTTACAGCCAAGACAAATTCTCTTTTCTACAGTTAGCCACAATGAGGAGTGATTCTGGCTAAAGATGAGCCTTGCACAAGCTTACAGTAGACATGAGGGCACCAGCTAGCAGGACAGAAATTTTTTTGAGGCGTTTTATTTCCAAAATTGTCTAATTGTCTAAGTCCATGATCTTCCAAGAAGATAATGCCAAAATTACTGAACACAAATATTGCTTTCTAATGTCTCATTCCCAAGAGCCACAGGGACATGAAATGATGACTTAAATTTGCCAGAAATCTACCAGAGACAGAGCTCTGTAGCAGGTGATGTCCTTGTGGACCCCAGAGGAGATTCAAAAGGAACAGTGGGCTTTGCATGGGAGGGGATAGCTCTGCAGCTAGAAGATGGGAAAAGCTAGTAATAACTGAGCTCCTCAAAGGGAGGCCCGCCACCTCTGCGCCCCCAGGGCTTGGCTCAGAGCTTTGAATGTGGCATGTGATCAAGTGTTGCTGTGCTGAACTGAATGATAGTATAAGCTAAGCACATGCAAAGAGATGAGAGTTAAAAAAAAAAAAAAAAAAAGCTAGGTGGAACAACCTCCAAAAATGGCCCGAAGGACTGTGGTTCTTTCTGCAAGCTCTCTCCATCCCAGAGAATCTTGATAAACAACTGTTCTCAGCAGTCCATTTGGACTGTTCCTTCCTTGACTCAACAAGCATTTAATGATCACCTACAAATGTGTATCACTGGGCTATACAATTCACCAACATCAATCCCCAACATACTATCACACGTTGTGTGATTATGTTGACAGTGCTAAGATTGTTTTAATGTTATTCTAAGTTTTGATTCTCGTCAATATTAAAGAGGCCAATGTGTCTGCCAGAGCAAAATTCTGCCATGAGACCTACTCTACTAAAGTTCCTGTGTAACTCCAATGCCCACCTTTGGTAGGTCCTTTCCTGTTAAGCACAGCCTGCTGTTCTTCAGTGATGTTCAGCCGCCGAACCACATCAGCTAGAGCTGATTTGAGCAGCTGGATGTCGTCTTCTTGCATCTGAACTCTCTGCTCCAGTGAAGCAATGCGGTCTGTCACCTCCATGCTACTTGCAGCAGACGCGCTGTCATCTAAACCAAAGAAAGGATTGAGTGAGTTTTAGATGCTCCCCAGAAATCAGATCTATAAACATACTCTAGCACATTGTTTTAAGTCCATTGTTTTAACATAATAACACTTACGGACTAAAGATACTGCCCTTCTGCAGAAATCATGTGAAATCTTTTACTGTGTGTAACTACAACTCTTCATTCTACAATGATCTTTTCATTCTCTACATTTGTGTTCTTCATTTTAAAGTGTGGTTTTAATTACACTTTTTTAATGCAGGCCAACTTGTTTCCAGCAATTGATATCAGAGAACCTTAGCAGTAGAAGGGATGTTAGAATATGTCTACTTCGATTTCTCACACATTGCAGAAACCCAGTCTTGCATGGTCTTCCAGCTTCTGTTCCAACCATGTTAACTGACAGGTAGGTTATGCAATCACAAGGTCACCCTATCCATCAGTCAAGACTCTGAAGGATAAAGCAATACAAGTTTGGCAAGCTACCCTTACAATTATGGTGATCGTATTTTCTTATACAGAATCATAATTCCCAACTCCTTATCAGGGTCCACAAGGCTCTCCATGATCTTCTTTGCCTCTCCAATCTCATTTTACATCTTTCTTCCCTTCAATTACCGTGCTCCAACCAGAGAACACAGAGAACTCTGGGAGGTGGAGATGGGCAGACTGCTTGAGCCCAGGAGTTCAATACCACCCTAGGCAACATGGCAAAACTCTGCCTCTACAAAAAATACCAAAAAAAAAATTAGCCAGATGTAGTGATATGTGCCTGTAGTCCTAGTTACCCAGGAGGCTGAGGTGGGACAGTCTCTTAGGGCCCAAGAGGTTGAAGCTGCAGTGAGCAGAGATTGCACCACTGCACTCCAGCCTGGGTGACAGAGCAAGACCCTGGGTGACAGAGTAGCCCAGGCTGGAGTGCAGTGGCGCAAAAACAAACAAACAAACGAATGGATGAAATAGTGCAAATTTAACGAAAAATACAATTACAGGCCGGGTGCAGTGGCTCACACTTATAATCCCAACACTTTGGGAGGCCGAGGCAAGCGGATCATCTGAGGTCAGGTGTTTGAGACCAGCCTGGCCAACATGGTGAAACCCCATCTCTACTAAAAATTCAAAAATCAGCTGTGTGTGGTGGTGCATGCCTGTAGTCCCAGCTACCTGAGAGGCTAAGGTGGGAGCATCACTTGAACCCAGGAGGCAGAGGTTGCAGTGAGCCAAGATTGCACCACTGCACTCCAGTCTGGGCAACAGAGCGAGACTCCGTCTCAAAAAATAATCATAATTAAAAAAAGAAAAAAAAATACACACACACACACACACACACACACACCCACACACACACACCCACACACACAATTACAAAACACTAATCAAAGACTAAGCAAAATAAATGCAAAACAGCCCACCTCCAGGTATATTATAGTCAAACTGTTGAAAACCAAAGATAAAGAACAAATACCAAAAGCAGCAAGAGAAAAATGGCACATGAAATACAAGAGAACTGCGGTCTGTTTAACAGCTGACTTATCATAAACTACAGAGACAGAAGAGAATGGAACTACATCTTTAAAGTACAAGATGAGGAAAAGCTGAATGCAGAATTTTACATCCAGCAAATACCTTCCAAGAAAGCAAGCAAAATAAAGATTTTTGAGAATAACAAAACCATAAAGAATTAATCACCAAAAGATCTTCACTGCAAGAAATGCTAATGAAAGTTCTTCAGGCTAAAGAGAAATTGTATAAGATACAAACTCAGATCCTCATAAAAAGTGAAGAGCACTGGAAATGATAAAATACCTGAGTCAACTCAAAAATTCACTTTTTTTCTTTTTCCACTTTCCTTTTATGTTATTATGAAACTTTAATCTTTTTTTCTTTTCTTTTGAGACAGAGTCTTACTCCATTGCCCAGGCTGGAGTACAGTGGTACAATTACAGCTCACTGCAGCCTCCACCTCCTAGACTCAAATGATTCTCCCACCTCAGCCTTCTGAGGATCTGGGACTACAGGCACACCCCACCACGCTTGGCTAATTTTTTAATTTTTTGTAGAGGCAGGATCTCACTGTATTGCCCAGACTGATGTTGAACTCCTGGCCTCAGGTGATCCTGCTTCATCCTTCCAAAGGGCTGGGATTACAGCTTTGGGCCACTGAGCCCGGCCCTGAACCTTCAAATTTTTAAAGGCAGAAACTGTAATATTGTCATATAGGGCTTATAATGTATTTTTATGTAATACTATGACTACCATAACATAAAAGATGGGGTAAATATGAATCTACAAGTTACAAGATTTCAATATTTTATATGAAGTATACATCATTAACTATAAGTGGTTTTTATTTTATTTTATTTGATGGAAACTGTATATATTGTGTATAACATGTTTTAAAATATATACATACATTGTGGAATGGCTAAAATGAGCTAATTAACACATGCATTACCTAACGTACTTATTTTTGTGGTGAGAACACTTAAAATCTACTCACTTAGTAGTTCTCAAGAATACATGTTATTAACTATAGTCACAATGTTGTACAATAGATCTCATGTAAGTGGTTATTATGAACTGTAAGGGGTTAGTATTAACTGTAGTGGAAAAGTCACAGATGTCTATTGTAATCCCTCATAAACAACTAAAGAATAACACAAACGAGTGTAGCTAAAAAGCCAACAGAAAATTTAAAATGAAATTCTATAGTCAAATTCAAAAGAAGGAAGGAAAAGAGTTAAGACAGGTACAAAAAAGAGAGACGTAAAAAACAAAAGATAAAATGCTAAACCCAAACCCAATATAGCAGTAATTATATAACATGCTACATTAAAGCAATCATTTCATTAAACACACCAATTAAAAGGCAGAGGATTCAGAATAATTTTTCTTTAAAAAAAAGCAAAACCCAACTACATGCCAACTACAGGAGATACACTTTAAATACAAAGACACAGATAGGTTGAAAGCATATGAATGGAAAAAATATATAGCACAGAAACCGTAACCATAAAAAGTCTGGATGGCAATATTAATCAGACAAAATAGATGTCAAACAAAATAAAATGTCAAATAAAATGTATTACCAGAAATAAAAAGGGCCATTTCATAATGAAAAAAAGGTCAATTATCAGAAAAATACTGCAATCATAAACATATGTGCCTAATAGCAGAGTTTTAAAATATATGAAGCAAAACTGACAGAATTAAAGTTAGAAACAGACAATTCTATAATTTTTCCTGAAGATTTTAATGTCATTCTCTCAGCAACTGATAGAACAACTAATAAAAAAAATCATTAAAAGTTTAGACAGTATAGCAATATCTCATCTCTACAAAAAATTTAAAAATTAGCCAGGCTAGTCCCAGATGCTTGGGAGGCTTAGGTGGGAGGATCACTTGAACCCAGGAGATCCAGGCTACAGTGAACTATGATCATGCCACTGCACTCCAGCCTCGAAAACAGAATAAGACTCTATCTTAAACAAAAAACCAGTACAGACATAGAATAGTTGAACAACATTATAAACCACATTGACTTAATTTTTAATGTAGAGAAAACCGTAGCTAACAATGGCAGTGCACATGGTACATTTACAGGGCACATCATAGTCTGGGTCATAAAACAGATCTGAATAAATTTAAAGACTGAAAAAGTATGTTCTCTGACCACAATAATATTGTTAGAAACCAACTACAAATATTTGGAAATGAAGCAATACGTTTCTAAATAATCATTGGATCAAAGAAGATATCAGGAGAAATTAGAAAATATTTTGATCAAATGTAATGAAACTACAACATAGCAAAATACATGGGATGCAGCTAAAGCAGGGCTTTGAGGAAAACTAATAGCTTAAAAAACTACTATATTAGAAAAGGAGAATCTGGTTATTTCAAAAGGTTAACAAAATGTAAGCTCCATAAAGCAGAAATCTTTTCTGTTGGTTCACTACTCTGCCCCTCAACCTAACACACAGTGGGAACTCAATAACTATTTGATAAATTAATGAATAAAAGGGTAAATGAATATCTCTTTTGAAGCATCCATTAAATTAGCTGTTAGGGATAAAAGATGATTGGCTCATACAGCTAACCTTAAGAAGTTCTCTCTCTAATGGAGAAGACACATGTCTACACATTACTAAAATAATTAGATAAGTTATTTAAATATACAAAGTGATAAGTGAACAAAGATAAGAGAATATTAGTTGTATTTGGATCAAATGGGATCAAGCAGGTGTTGGCCTTGAAGAATAAAAATATTCACCAGGGCCAGGCACCAGTGGCTCACACCTGTAATACCAGCACTTTGGGAGGGAGAGGCAAGTGGATCAGCTGAGGTCAGGAGTTCGAGACCAGCCAGGCCAACATGGCAAAACCCCCATCTCTACTAAAAATACAAAAATCAGCCAGGCATGGTGGCATGCACCTGCAGTCCCAGTTACTTGTGAGGCTACGGCAGAAGAATCGCTTGAACTTGGGAGTCAGAGGTTGCAGTGAGCCAAGACTGCACCACTGCACTTCAGTCTGAATGATAGAGTTAAGACTCTGTCACCAAAAAATAAAAAAAATTCACCAGGTATAAAAGTAAGAACGGCATTCCAAGCAAAGGAAACAAGCAATTTAAACAAAAAGAGAAATATGAAAACACATGGGATATTCAGATAATAGTAAGTGGCCTCTGACATTGAAATCTGCCACCTTGTAACTTCTGCTGACTGGATAAATAATTCTGTCTTGTCCCTAAATTCAGGCTCTGTCAATTTTCTAAGTAACAAGTAATTGTTTCACACACAGAAATAGTTTTCAAGTGTTTCTGTGGCACTTCTGAGAGAGAATAACAGATCTCTATTAACCAAGAGAGCTGCTAAGCTCTTACAAGGAAAATATTGTGTAAATCTTTTTAAAACTATATCTCAGGCATATCTCCTTAAAGAAACAAAAGTATAAAGCAAGAACAACTTGCAAATATTCTTTTCTCATGTGTCTCCTCTCCTGGAACTAAATATACCATTCTTTATGCTCCCAATGTAGGATCCATACTGTTTGTTAGGCGTACTGGTGGGTATGTGTGTGTCCTCTTTTCTGTTTCTCTCTGTTGAATGAGACATATAAAGAACTTTACAAACTCAACAGTGAGAAAACAATGCAATTTTTTAAAAAGGCAAGGGAAAAATGGGCAGAAGACTTAAATAGACCACCAAAGAGGTTATTCAGGTAACAAACAGGCACAGGAAAAGAGGTCAACATTACTAGTCATTATGGAAATGCATATTAAAACTACAATGAGATATCGCTACACATCTATTAGGATGGTTAAAAGTAAAAATGCCAGAGAGATCCAAGATGGCCGCTTAGCAGCAGCTCAGGATTGTAGCTCCCATTGATAGCGCAGACAGCAAGCGGACGCCGCAATTTCAGACAAATTTTTGTTGCCCACAAACTGGAAGATTCCCGGTGAAGGAGCCACACGGGTCGCCAGCGCGACTCTTTCGGCCGGCGCGGCTGTTTTGCCGGCACCCCGATGCGGAGCTTCTCAGTGCGGAGTATACGGGACTGGGTGCCCTTTTAGTCGGGCTCTGCTGGTCCCATCCCAACAAGGAGAACAGCAAATGGAAGTGCTGAGGACTGAGAGTTTCACAGCAAGCACAGCTGAACCCGGGAAGGCCCAGCTCTGTGGGAAGGGGGCGTCCACTGAAGGAAAACTAAGAAACAGAAAAAGCTTCATCACCAACAAACCAGACGTCCACTCAGAGACCCAATCTGAAAGTCTCCAAGTACAAAGACAACAGGTGGATAAATCCACAAAACTGGGGAGAAACCAGTGCAAGAAGGCTGAGAACACCCGAAATCAGAATGCCTCTTCTCCTACAGGGGATCGCACCTCCTCATAAGTAAGGGAATAAGACCTGACGGATAATGAGTGTGATGATCTGTCAGAATCAGGCTTCAGAAGGTGGATAATAAGAAACTTCTGTGAGCTAAAAGAACATGTTCTAACCCAATGCAAAGAAACTAAGAACCTTGAAAGAAGATTTGATGAAATGCTAATGAGAATGGACAACTTAGAGAGGAATATAAGTGAATTGATGGAGCTGAAAAACACAACACGAGAACTTCACAAAGCATGCACAAGTTTCAACAGCCGAAGTGACCAAGCAGAAGAAAGGATAACAGAGGTCGAAGATCAACTCAATGAAATAAAACAAGAAGGCAAGATTAGAGAAAAAAGGGTAAAAAGGAATGAACAAAGTCTCCAAGAAATATGGGACTATGTGAAAAGACCTAATCTACATTTGACAGGAGTACCTGAACGTGAAGAAGAGAATGAATCCAAGCTGGAAAATACTCTTCAGGATATTAT
>PVKP010054565.1:0-11428 GCA_004027715.1 Plecturocebus donacophilus
AGCCATGGCGCATGGTCAGGGTGAGACGAGTGGACAGTGGACACATCCTCGGACCTGCAACAGGGTCTGAGTTGAGAATCGGATTCCACGAGGCTCCTCAGCCCCACTCACTGGTCCTCCGCTTTCCTTACAGGAGTTGGAGAGCCTCGTCCACCAGGCCGTCCACATCCAGATGGAGCTCCTGCAGGAGCTGCTGCAGTGCCAGATCCAGAACACTTTTGCCATCTTGGACCTGAAGCTTCAGAAGAAGACTCTGAACCTCAACGCCCCCGCCCCTTTCCCGCCCCCCATCACCAGCCACGCAGGCCAGGAGGAAGCCCTGAAGCCCCACAAAGCGAGCAAAGGAAAGAAAGCAAAGGCAAGGAAGTAGAAGGCCCCGACTGCCACCCGAGACTGACTGGGGACCGGCGATCCACAGCCATGAGTCATGCGGCATGGTGAGCTCAGCACCCACAGAGACTTCTTGCGATAAAAAGAAACAAACCCATGTCATCTGGTCCCTGTCTTGGAAACCACCTGCTACCACCTAAAATCCCATCCAAACGATTTCCCCTGAGTGACAGGAGATGGTTATGTACCTCTGCTAAGCACAGAGCTTTGCTCTGGGGGCACTGGTCATGTGCTGGCAAGCCTGAGCTCAGCTGAAGATGGAGCCACCCAAGGGTGCAAGCAGGTAATAGTAAGGGTGCCCCACATACCAGCGAAGCCCTCCAGGGAACCCCGTGCTATGTAACGAGAATCTATCCTGGGATTCTTCCTCCTGCCATTTCCACCACAGGCTTCACTGCATGCAGCCCAGCCCGCAGAATTCCCCCAAAAGGACCCAGAGCCACGTGCCCTCCAGAAAATTCCTTCTCCCAGGAGCATCTGCACTGTCTGGACCCAGGCAGGGGGCAGGTGCTGTCTCAGAGGTTGGAGACCTGGCCTGAAGCCCCCTCTGCTATGGATCTGCTGTGTGACACTGCGTGCGTCCCTTCTGTCTCTGCACCCCAGCTCTCTCTCCTGTCGAGTAGGGGTGCTGTGGAATGGTGTCTCAGGTCCTTCTCTCACTAACATGTACAAGGTGATGTTTGCTATTCCCATGTGTCAAGGGTTTCAAGGTTCAAGGAGCACAAGAACCTACTCAAAGTCACACAGTGGAGCGCAGAAGGCCTCCTGCTTCCATGCTGTTTCCTGGGGGTGTCGTGCCTCGCATGCAAACAGCGGCACAAGTCCTGGAGCTGTGGGTTTGACAGGTGCCTGTGGCCCTCAAAATCAGGACAGTGAGGGGGTCACCATGTGCTGCCTCTTCCCAAGCTGCAGACCCCCTGTGCCCTGCTCTGCCATCTGCCTGCTGCATCCCTTGTGCCCAGCGGGGCAGGCCCATGTCATTAGCTCGTTCCGCCCGTCTCTCCTTTGCCACCTACTTTCTAGTTTGTGCCACCAGAGGAGAACCTGGTGTCTGTGTTTCCAGGCAGCGTTGGCTGCCTTTGGGGGCTGGGGGGGCACTTAGCGAGGGGTGCCCTGCAGAAGGAGCAGAGCAGCCCTCTGCAGCACTGGCAGAGAAGTCCAGGACACAGAAGCCCCAGCAGGGAAGGCAGCCTTGCTGGGAGCTGCACTCCAGACTCTCATCCCATCTCACCCTCTTGCCACAGCCAGGTGTCTTGATCCCCAAGAAGCCTGATGAACGTCCTAACACCTCTTGGGACAGAGGAAGGAGGTTCTGGGAGTTTCTTAAATTTTTTATTCCTTCCTTCCCCTTTCATTCCATGAACATTTTTGAACAACTACATCTACTGTATGGATGAAACCACTATGGTCCCGAGGGAAGTGTGAGAGCTGCCATCGGATCCTGTCTAGGGCTGCACCAGGGTCCCAGATACCCCCACAGCCAGTGTGGATGGGAGTGTGTGTGTGTGTTTGTGTATGTGCACGTGTGTGTGTACTCACATGTGTGTGGGGGAGCTGGTGGAGGGGCAACTGGGTACAGCTTCTACACGGGCTATGGGCTAGAGATCAACATCCTACACCTGGCTGACTTCCATGTGACTTCCACACCATTTGGTGGCATTTGTTCAAGGACAAGCAGAGGAGGCCTGAGGGCCTGGCATCCTCTGAGAGGCAAGGCTGACGGAGAGGAGGGGCCCTGCTGGATCCGGAGGCCTTGCAAACCCATGAGTGAACCAAGCGGCCTTGGGAAGAGTTGCATTTCAGGTGATGGGGTCCTGAGCCAGCATGGGAAGCCGCCCTCCCCCCTCAGTCCCCACAGGCATCTAAAGGAGTCCCAGGTGTGGTGCTCTGTAGATACATATTTTGTGTGTAGCTGAGCTGCATTTATGAAGGGCTCAGGAAGAGTTGGGAGAGTCACAGGGGCCTGAAATGTGGAGGGAAGCCACAGCAGTGAGTGGGAGAAAGGCCTTGGGCCCCATCCCCCATGGAAGTCAAAACTGGGCTTTCTGTCTCAAGCTAAGGATAGCCAATGGGTTGGCCCATGGGAAAACTCGTCCCTCCCATCTACCTGAGGCAGCAGCAGGAGCCCCCCTCTTACAGCAGACACTGGGTGGACCCCCAGTCAACTGTGGGACAGTGGACCTCCCACCCATGCCTCCCACTCATTCAAGACCTAAGCTCTCACACCCAGGAGTGAAGACCCTAAACTGGGGTACTGTCCCCAAACCCATCTGAAACCAGAATACCTGCTAGAGCCTGTGGATAAAGGAACCATACATTCTGGGTTCTCTGGGGCCATCCTGGGTGACTCCTCTTATCTCAGTGTTGGGCCTGCTTTGGCATGCACCCCAGCTTTGCATTGTTTAGTGGAGTTCCATGAAGACTTGCTCTAAGAGAAGCTGGAGCAGTACGTAGCTCCCTACCTGTGCTTCCACTCCTGTCATGACTGCATCCTGTGGTGTGGGACTCTCCTGGTGTGTAGACTGCTGGTGTGTAGGCACTGAAATGCAGGCAGACACGAGCAACTGGGGAGAGCCAGATCTTCCCACGATGGTGGTGCTGAGAAGGGCTTGGCCCTGCTGTTCCCACGGGCTGCTTAGCGCCTCAGCCACTTGAAAGATGCATGAAGCCACCAGGCTCTGGGGTCAGGGGGAAAAGTGATAGAGACAAGCCAGGCACATAGGCAGTATGGCCAGGAGCTGGGAGGAAGAAGAGCTCACGGAGGGGTGGCCCCACGGCCTTGCTGCAATGACTTAGCTGCCACATGCTACAAAGCTACAGCGATGCACTTACTAGTATAAGTGCATTTTCATTTTTCAATAAACCCTTTTGGTGGCAATGAACTCAACAAAAAGGGAAAGTGCCTGAGTAATGAAAATGTAAGTATATTGACTTTCTCTTTTTTAAGAAAGTTAATGATGAAACTGTAACATGTACGAAGTTGTTCTCTGCATCTACCAGGAACCACAGCAATGCCATCGACTACCCGGAAAGCAAGTCACCAATCTGCTCAAGAAGCATCAGCAGCTACCTCAAAGATTCACAGGAACTTTAAGAAGCCTGTCCAGGCTGGGCAGGGTGACTCACACGAGGTCAGGAGCTTGAGAATAGTCTGGCCAATATGGTGAAACCCTGTCTCTACTAAAAATACAAAAAATAGCCAGCTGTGGTGGAACATGCCTGCATTCCTGGCTTCTTAGGAGGCTGAGGAAGGAGAATCGCTTGTACCGGGGAGATGGAGGTTGCAGTGAGCCAACAATGCACCACTGCATGCCAGCCTGAGCAACAGAGCAAGATTCCAACTCAAAAAAAAAAAAAAAAGCCTGTCCAGAATCCAAAATCCAGAATCCGCAATTTACATACAGAGGGGCAACTGAGCAGTTGGCAGTTTAAAATCGAGCTTGTTCTGTGTTCTAAGTTTTCTTATATGCAAGCTGAGAAGAAAGCAGTGGTCATTCACTGGATAGCATCTCAGCAGAATTTTACATATGGTGAAACAATGCCAGTTTTAGCGTCACCAGATGCCTCAATAGAAACATCAGTCAATTCCAATAATGGTCCACTTTATTCATCCAATTCTGGCAAAGTAAAGCTTTTAGGAATTCATTCTGGTGCAGGTAAAAACCTCTCACTACTGCAGATACTATTGGAACTACACTTAAAAAGTTCAACAGTAAAGATAAAAGTACTTGTTTTTAAGATGGTTACACAAATATAAATGTTCGTAGATCCTAGCACCTTGGTAAAAGCAATGGTCTCACTAGGGTAAGACCATTAGGCACAGAGATGTATTTAGAATTGGTTGTTTGATAGGCCGGGCACGGTGACTCACACCTGTAATCCCAGCACTTTGGGAGGCCAAGGCAGGCAAATCACGAGGTCAAGAGATCGAGACCATCTTGGCCAACATAGTGAAACCTCGTCTCTAAAAGAAAAAACAATAAACCAAAAAAACATAATTCATACTGGATAGAAACCTACAAATGTGAGGAATGTGGCAAAGCTTTTAACCAATCTCCAAACCTTACTACACATAAAGATAATTCATACTGGAGAGAAACCCTACAAATGTGCTTCAAAGTTTTGGTTAGATTTATTTCAAAATATAGTTACCACAGTTATTGTACATGGAAAATTTTTTTATATTTATTTTGAGATAATTGTTAGTTTCTAGAAACACTGCTGACAGGCTGAAAATGGTGGCTCACACCTGTAATCCCAGCACTCAGAGGACGACATGGGCAGATCACGAGTTTAGGAGTTTGAAACCAGCCTGACCAATATGGTGAAACCTTGTCTCTACTAAAAATACAAAAATTAGCCTGATGCGCTCCTGTCGTCCCAGCTACTTGGGAGGCTGAGGCAGAAGAATCGCTTGAACCCAGGAGGAGAAGGTTGCAGTGAGCCGAGATTGCACCACTGCAGTCCAGCCTGGGTGACAGACTTTGTCTCAAAAAATAGTAATTGTTAAGATAAATAGTACTAGGAAAACTGGTTAGTCATATACAGAACAAATATGGAACTCTACCTCATTCCATATAGAAAATATAAGTCAAGATAGATTAAAGACTTATCTCTTGAGTCTTCAAGCTACAAAAGTCCTAGAAGAACACTTTAAAAAACTCTTCTAGACACTGGCTCCTCGAATGAATTTCTGAATAACATCTTAAAAGTGAGTGCAATAAAAATAAAAATCAAAACTTTGCATCTAATTAAACTTAAGAGCTTCTGCACAGCCAAAGAAACTATCAACAAAGGAAACAGGCACCCTACGATATGAAATAAAATATTTCCAAACTGCATACAAGTGATTAATATATAGAATCTATGAGAAATTTAATTTGAAAAATCAGAAAAATAATATAGACACTTCTCAAAGGAAAACAGAGATGCCAATAAACATTCAAAAAAAGCTTAACACCCCAGTCATCAGAGAGACGTAAATCAAAAAGACAAGGTGATACCATTTCACACAAGTAAGAATGGTTGCTACTATAAGTCAAAAAGTAACATGTTGAAGTTGTGGAGAAATGTGTATCATTCTAACTGTAGGTGGGGATGCAATAAAATTTAGCCCCTGTGGAAAGCAGTTTGGGGATTTCTCAAAGAACTAAAAATAGATTTGCCATTTAACCCATCACCTCCATCACCCTTAAAGGAGAATACATTTTTTTGCAAAAAAAAAAGAATTGGTTGTTGGGCATACCTTAGGTCATAACTGCATCCAGAGGAGCCGAAAGTGGAAGTGAGGACGGAGAGGGATGAGGACTGCGCTGGGCAACCTGAAAGGCCGGAGTCACATTCCTTCCGTCAAGATGCCGAGCCTCACAGACAGCTGATGTTCATTTCGCAAACGTTAATTGATCAATTATCTGTTCCAAAGGCTGTCAGGTGTGGAGGACTCGACGGTAAACAAGCTAGACAAGGTCCTCGCTTTTGAGGAGCTCACGTTTTAATGCAGGACGCTAACAAGCAATTGAACATACACAGTACTTGGGGATGGGGATGGGTCCTGGGAAGCCCAGAAGCAGGTGTCTAACTCAGGTAACCGGAGTGTCAGAAACCTCACTGTCAACGCTATTCCACAGACATATAGAAAGTGCCTACCACATGCCGGATACTAGGATGAGTCTCATACATCAGGATACGGAAAAGACACATCTGTGTACTAAAGGAGAGAGGGCAGTCTCGTGTTTCTGTTGGAGGCTCCCAGGCCCAGTGCTTCTCCGGGCCAAAGGGCGAGCTTTCCCCAGGTGGACCAGTCATCGTGCTCCATTGCTCTGGACCACAGTGACTGGAACAGATATGGGCACATGGCCCAAACTGGACCAATCGAAGTACCCAATCCTCAACCCACTGACCACACCCCCAGCCAGGATGAGTGATTCTGGGGGTTTTCTTTCCACAGCTGCGAGAGTTTTCTTCCTTTTGGTTGTGAGGCTGTAAGGATTCTAGGAGGCCAGAGCAGCCTGTAGCTGCGATTCCAGCATGAGAAAGAAGCCAATAAGCAAAGGGAAGCAAAAGAGACTAGAGATTGATTGAGAGATTGCTTCCTTAATCCAGTTGTCCTGGAGGCAGCTCCACCCATCATCCAGGGTTTGGTTGTGTGAGCCGATGTGCACACACCCAGAATTTGACTGAGGTCAGTGAGACAGGCAGGGCAGGGAATACTTCAACCGTGACAGACAAGGAAACTGAGGCTCAGACAGGTGGAAGGATTGCTCAAGGTCACTTGACTAACAGGGGGAGAAGCCCAGACAGAAGTACATCTTTTACCGCCAGATAAGGGCTCTCACCCCATCCACTGCCTCCAAGGACACAGCCCCTGGCCGAGTCCGTCACCCTGCCCACCTGTGTAATGGCTTCTGGGTATGAGCTACCCTTTTGTTCTGGACTCGGAGGGAGACCGCAATGTCCACTCTTGGATGGAAAACTATTCGGGACCCAAAAGCAGAAGTTCTTCTCTGGGAACTGGCACACAAAAAGCCAAATGAGGGATTTGAGCAAAACAAAACAGAAGTTAGCCATCCTCACAGTGCCCTCTTCAGAAAACGCCTGCCCCAACAGCAATGTCCTCTGACTTGGTGCAGGCGAGCATCGGCCTTACTAAAATGCACTAAGTCCAAAACTCACCCATGAACATTTCCTCATCAGCACGCCTTATGGTGTTGCTCGAGATGTGTCCCCCGAAGAACTCAGAGAAGAACTCGGAGGGCTTTCTAATGCTTCCTGTAAAGTGCTTTTCTACCTACTAAAAAGGCTGAGAGAACACAGGTGTTTCCCAGTACCCACATTTTTTAAATGAGAACCAAGGAAACCCTGTGTCCTTCCTGCTCAACATTCTAGGAATGTGGCTCCCAGCACCTGGGCCAGTGTGGGAACTGAAACGTGGGTTGTATAAACCTAATCGGAACCTCCAATGCCATGAGGCTCTGTTGTCCAGGCCCCATCATTCCAGAAGTGTTTCTCAGGAGGCTGGCCTTGCTGTGGGTTTCAGGTTTCCAGCAGAATCTGCAAATGCACCTCCCTTGACCCACAAAGTGGAGGAAGTGGCACCGCCCAGGGCCTCTCATGTCAACGGGCCTGAGTGTTTTTTTCCTGAGGACTCCAAATGCCTCCGACGTTTATGTGAATGGTTTATGCCATACAGGTAGACAAAGGCTTTGGAACTTTTATGGCAAAAGGACAGAGCTGTAGGTAGAAGTTGGCTGGCGCTATCCAGGACTCTGCAGGAAGCACTAACCAGCCAGTGGCAAGTGCCTCGAGGACAGTACCAGCCAGGCATCGTGGGTGTCCTGGGGACACTTAGTCTGCTGGTGGAGGGAACTCAATGCCCAGAAGGAACCCCTGCCCTCAGACTCAGCCAGTTATAGCCAGGCACCTTCATGTGCAGAGCAGAAACCTGAGACTGCAAGCTCTTCAAAGGTCCCCGTCACCCCAACCCTGCTGTGAGCCACCTCTTACCTTCTTGGCCTCACCTCAGATTGCAGCGAAGGCCACAGAAAACTGTTCCACATAGGTTCCTCCCGCTGTATAGGGCCAGCACTCACCTCAAGTCTATGCCAAATGTCTGCTGCTCCCACTCCTGTGACTTCTTTGATGTCACAGCATCAGGCACCTTCAGGAGCCAACATGGCATCCTCTCCTGCACATCCTGGGGTTTCAAGGAGCTTAACATCTCATGGAATGACCTAGCCATGGGAGGTGGGAGCCCGTGGCCAGCTGCTCCTCCCTTTCTTTCCTCAGGGAGACAATTCTTTTTTTTTTTTCTATACAAGGTGTTGCTTTATTGTCCAGGCTGGAGTGCACTGGTGTGATCACAGCTCACTGCAGCCTTGACTTCCCAGGACTCAAGCTATCATCACACAGATCCAGTTGATCACACCAATCCAGCAGATCATGCTGACCTGGTCATTCACACTGAACCAGTCAATGACACAGATCCAGTTAATCGCACTGACCCCTCCAGTTGATCATACTGATCCAGTCACTCACACACTGACATAACCATTCACACTGATCCAGTTGATCTTGCATACCTGGTCAATCACACAGATCCATTAGATCACAGTGATTCATTCGATCACACTGACCCAATCGATCACACTGATCCAGTTGATCACAGTGATCCAGTCATTTTCAATGGCCCAACCATTCAGTGACCCAGCTGGTCACACTAGCTGCCACATTGATAGTGGGCGGCTTCCACATTTCATGAGCATTTATGGAAGGCCTGGAATATGCGAGGCACAGAGGAGGATACAAAAATAATACAATGAAAGGGGTCTCTCTTGATATTGAGTATCTACCAAGGATCAGGCATTTCATTTCATTATCCTTATTTTATGGATAGAAGCTGGGTAATTTCTGTTGTTCCCTAGCCACTACATAACTAGCAGGGGTGTACCCCAGGCCCAGCAGACCTAACAGTCCACAACTTTCCCTAAATCACCCTGCACACTGATCAACGGTCTCCCCTTCTAGGAAGTTCAATCAAGTCCAGAGGCCAAAATATCCCACACCTAATCCATAAGGAGATCATCCCGCAACACAGAGGCAGAACCCATCACAGAAGAGTCAGGACTTGGGCACAGGAGGCCTGGGAGAGAGACTGGACAGGGCCAGCCCTGAGCTAGTCAGAGGCTGGCTGCCAGGAAGAGACTGGAAGGTAGTTAGGGGTAGTGGTCAGAGACAGGTTGCCTGGGTGAGCCAGGGGGAGACATGGGTTCCAGAATTTCTGTGTAAGAGGTCAACTGGGGTGCTCCTGTGTACCAAGTTCAAAATCGGAACTCCAAGACCTGTCTCAAAGCTGCCTTCACACAGTGTGTCCTGTATTTTCACTGCCTGCTTGCCAAGGTGCCAAGTGCCCTCTCCCAAGTCTGTCTTGGTGCCAACAAGCATTGGTGGGGGGATGTGGCGAAGGGCACTAACTGTGAGGCTGAGACTTTGAGCTGTGGTCTGTTGGTAGGAAGCCCCTGGGATACCAAGATGGGCAGCAACAGGGCAGGGTGGGAAAACGTGTCCATTTATGGAGCAAGCACTTGCTTTGAGTCATTTGATGACAGTGTGAAAGTCAATGCACCTCTCCACCGGGTGAGGGGGTCTCAGGATCCCATTCTTCCAGATGAGGAAGCCGGCGCTCAGGGGACTGCAGTGACTCAAGCAGTCTCATGCCCACAGGTAGAGGAGCTGCGCACTGGGCCCAGGTCACTCCCCTTTGAACCACACTTCCCCTCAGCAGTGAGCTGGACAGGGCTCCACCTGGGGCATAAGAGCCAGGAAGACCACATCCTGCAGGGTCACAGTCTAGCTGGATGGGGTAGACACACTCAGGAAAATGCCCAGCACACGCCCCCTGTGCAGTTTCTAGCAAAGGGAGGCATATCCAGGCCTGGGGCACCCCAGGGCCTTTGCCCCTCCTCCCCAGGAAGAGAGGTTTCCGCCCTGAGCAAGACGGCACACGTCAGAGGCTGAGGCCGACCCGGGGCCAATTCCCAGCACTTAGGGTAGCCAGGGCCAAGCTGCTGACTCACCATTGGCCCTCAGACAAGTCACTTCCCTCCTGGGTACCCAGCATGGAATTGAAAGTGGGCATTCCTATGTCCCTGGCTGCCCAGAGAGGCCTTCCAACCAGGGCAGACTGGCTGGGTGGGGAGGGGGTCAGATGATGGTGAGCAGAGTGGGAAACATGTTCTTTGGAAACAGTCAATGGAATAACAGAACTGAACATTTACAAAGTGAGAACACAGTGCCTCAAGCCTGCAGTCCCACTTCTTTGGCAGGCGGCTTGAGCCCAGGAGTTCAACACCAGCCTGGGCCTGGGCAATGTAGCAAGACTCCATCTCTACAAAAAATTAAAAAATTAGCCAAGCATGGTGGCACACATTTATAGTCCCAGCTACTCAAGAGGTGGGGTCGGAGGATCACTTGAGCCTGGGAGGTCGAGGCTGCAGTGAGCCGAGATTGCACCACTGCACTCCAGCCGGGGTGACAGAGTGAGACCCTCTGTATTAGTTGGGGTTGTATAGAGGGACAGAACTAATAGGATATATCTATCTATATCTATATCTATCTATATCTATATCTATATCGAATCTATCTATGTATTTAAAAAGGGGAGTTTATTAAGTATTAACTCACACAATCACAAGGTCCCACAATAGGCTGTCTGCAGGCTGAGGAGCAAGGAAGCCAGTCCGAGTTTCAAAACTGAAGAACATGGAGTCTGATGTTTGAGGGCAGGAGAAAGATGTAGGCCAGGAGGCGGGTCCAGTGTCTCCTTTTCGTGTGTTCCTGCCTGCTTTATATTTGCTGGCAGCTGATTAGATGATGCCCAGCAGATGAAGGGTGGGTCTGCCTTCCCCAGCCCACTGACTCAAATGTTCATCTCCTTTGGCAACACCCTCACAGACAACAGACACACCCAGGAACAATACTTTGCAGCCTTCAATCCGATCAAGCTGACACTCAGTATTAACCATCACACCCTCTTACCTCAAAAAAAAAAAAAAAAAAAAAAAAAAAAAGCAGGTAAGTTTCCAAAACAATGCAAACATTCTAAAAGAAAGTTCAGATATTTATGTGAGCTCACACATCTGGGGGAAAAAAAGTCTAGAAGCAATACAACAAGATATTGACAAAAGATGCCTTCGCACGGTGAGACCACAGTCTCACTCTCTCTCCCGCTGTCCCTTCATTGTATCTCTGCACTTCGGAGTCTCCTGCGTGTACCTACACGACATGTTTAATAAAGTAAACAACAAAAGCTTTGTAATTGGGCTTGGAAGAACAACTGACCAGAGAGCCACTTTACTTCCAGAGAGAGCTCAGCAGCCCACTCCTTACTGAGATAAATCCTACCTGATTCATCAGTGTCAGCCCCCGCCTCTAGGATCTGTCCCAATGGGGTCAACGGGAGAGTCCGATTTTGTGAAGTGTGTGTGTGTGTGTGTGTGTGTGTGTGTCCATATGTGTCATTTTCTTTCTAATCACACACTTT